>JANIJG010013107.1:0-15874 GCA_024611175.1 Megaceryle torquata | reverse complement strand
GAAAAGAGGGAGGAAGAGAAAAAGGGAAAGGGAAAGGGAAATGGAAAGGGAAAGGGAAAGGGAAAGGGAAAGGGAAAGGGAAAGGAAAGAAGCAGAGTTTCTGCAATGAGCTTTTTCCACGTTTCTCCTTTGTGTGGATGCTTGGGTGCCCACAAGGGGTTGAAGGAACACAACAGACTGTCCCCAGTGAGAGCATTATTTTGGTCTGTCTCTTACCTTCACAACACTGTCAGGAAGCTTTACTCAAAGTTCCTCTGAAGACTTTAATGCACTGGCATTACCTTTTACTTGGTGCATTCTCTCAAGCCACTGCACAGCAGTCTCATAACATCATTATTGAAACTTTTCTTTCCTGCCTTGGTAGATCAGTCAGGTGGTTTTTTGGGGTTTTTTTGGTTTTTTTCCTTTCTGCAGTCCAAAGATTACTGATGGAAAAGAATCAGCTTGTTGATCCCTCATTCCTTTCCTGAAGTTCTGTCCTACAAGCTGGGCATGTGGGTATTGTTCAAATTCAAGAAGCACTTGCTTGTAGCTTCTCCTGATCATCCATGAAATTTAGCATCATATATAACAGAGAGGAAAAAGCACTGTAGCTGCCACAGCAGCTATTAGCCAAATCCTATGTTATCAGTTAAATTAAAACACAAAAATCTTCATGCTCAGGAGGAAGAAATTAGCATCCAGTTGGCAAGGCAGCTATACCAAACAAGATAACAATCTCAGCAGCACCAGAATTAATTAGGAGTAATTGCAATCTACTTCTTCACTGAAAAGAGTAATTTTTTTTATGATTATGTATTTTCTTATCTTTATGTTTGAGCCTTTAAGATATGATCACATATTTAAATGTTACTTTGGTTTGATAACTGAAGATGGTTATCTGAGGATAGATGCCATTATATTAGGATGCTTCTAGATAAAACATGCTACACAAAAATAAATACTGAGATTAAAAAATAAAGTGCCCTAAAATTCAGAAATATGACAAATAAGATAGCCTACACAATGTTATTTCTGTCCTGCTATAGGCACAAAGGCTGATTACAGAAAGGTAAAAACGAATTTTTTAATATTCAGCTATATTTGATAAATAGTGATGGAATGTTCATCTGCTATTTGATAGATGTGACCTTACTCTGTAAAAATATGCATAGGCACAGAGGTACACTTCCTTTAAGATTAAATGATTATGAGAAAATACTTCACAATCAGCTTGTAAAGAAAATGAGGTGATAGTACAAATCACAGTAAATTGTCTTTTAAACCAGAATCCTCTCCACGAGGTCAAAGGATGTAGCTGGTGAAATAAAGGGCAAGAGCTTGCAGTCTGGCTGCTCTCACAAAACTCTGGAGTGCTGCAAGTTCAGCAAGCTGCTTTTATGTAGGCAGGGATGACTTCTAAGGGTATGGCAATTTTTAAACCATATTTCAAAATATAGCTTATTTGTACTTCCACAATACTAAAATACCAGCAAGAAAAGAAAATAGTATTTTCTCTTGCAATGCTTTTGCATGTCTGTAGCCAGGGAAGTAAGAATAAGGGCAACAGTTGCTGCAGTGAATTCTACTCTGTAATTGAACCAATGTATGTGGAACTTGGCTCTGAAAATAGTGAAATGCAAAGACTGTTGTGCTCATGTATAGCTGTGCTGACTATAATTGTTTTCCTCGTGAGTAAAGATACATATGAACATACTGAGGTAATGACAGGACTGGTCTCTAATGAAATACCTCACAGTAAAGAACAGTCATATGTTAGAGAACAGGGAATATAGAGGGGAAAAGAGCTCAGCTGCTCCATTTTTTCAGCATTGCTCAAGAAATTAATTGCAGAAAATGAGGCACCTAAAAATATCTGAATATTGATTTCCTCACAGTGCTGATGTTATCAGTTATGCTCATTTCTCTCCAGTGTATGTTTGCCCAGATCTGTTGGTCTTTTACTTCTGCTGCTTAACAGCAGAAGCTGAGGATGTCACCGTCTCCAAGTATTAGTTGGTAAACAGATGCCTTTCAAAGCAACAGCTGCACTTCCACAAAAACTTCGATCTTCTTTTACAATTTTACAATGAGATAAAGCAGCTGAAATGCTTTGGAGATAAAGGAGTTCATGAATAATTCACATGACACCTTTATACTGAAGTATGGCTGTCTTCATTAAATAAAATTGCCTCCTGTCAAGGGCAGCAAGGAGGTTTTGGGAGGAAGGAGAAGTTGTTTCCACTTGAAACCCTGGATAATGACAGTTGGTGGCAAGGTGGATATTAATGTCAATATCATTTTGCATCTTTTTGTTTATCATTACCCTTTAGATAATTTCAATATAAAAACCACTTGAGTTCAATGCTCTGGAAAGCATTGCTAAGGAAAAAAGCTTCAGAAGGTATGTAGATTACAAATGCTTATGGCCATCTAAAAAGAACAGATTATGCACATTCACACAGATGGCTAAAATCACCTACTGCACTGTATGTGTTTTATCCATTTTTTTTAGTAGGAGGTGGTGATGGACACCCTCCTGAGTGCTACTGAGGGGCGCCTGTGGAGGCCCTGACAGTGGTCTGGGGTTCCCCCCAGAACTGTCTCAGCAGGTCCAATGCCCTAGTGGGGTGCAGCTCCTGAGCTGTGGATTGTGAGCTCCTGCCTGAGCAGGGCTTTGTTAGGATCCAGATAGATCCTTGGCATTCTTGTTCCTCCCTCCTCTCCCATGAGGCAGAGCATAAACCACAGGCATTTATCCTCCTTGTTGCTGTCTCACTGGCAGCATTATGAGAGATGCCACTATAGTTAATTGCCACAGAGCAGAAGCGCCAGTCTGGCTCTGGCTAACACAGGACCAGGACAGAAAGCACTGAGTCTCTGTCTGGAGATGGAAGAAAGCTGCAGGGATCTGAAGTGAGAGATTAGCCTGCTGCTTTCCTCCAAAATACCTGGCTGCTCAGACGTAGGAACATGTTTCCGCTCTCAAGCAAGCCCCTATTGCTCATACAGCACAGAAATGTTACTGCTGGCAGGTGAAAGGTGTAAATATCTTAACTGGGTAGCAAATGATGTATTTAATATATTGCACACACAGAAAAGCTGGGATGGGGTCTACAGCAAAGAATGGTCCTGATTTGCCAGCAAAAGAGGCACAGCTCTTCAGTCAGGGTCTGCAGAGAGAGACACAGAGGAAGCATATCAAGGTATTTATGAAGAAATTAAAAAGTTTTGGGGGGGTGGTTGAGAAGTAACAGTGAGCTACCTCCTTCCAACCAGGGAACCTGCAAATGAGTCTGGAACAAAACAGGGTGAAAATCTGCAGGCTAGTTTTTCAGAGGAAGTCCAACTACTACAGAATTATGAATGCCTTACTAATGTTATTTACTCCAAAGGTGAAGAAACTAATGCAGAAAAAGGCACTCTTATTCCACACATTGTTTCAAATTAATCCTATGTCAATAGAGTTCCCCACGGAGAGGATATAAACTACTCATTAAAAAGTTTCTGATTGCCAGTGAACTCTGACAAACTCATACAGAGCTTGACCATTAAAAGTACTGAGTAAAATAGAGTATGTACCCATACTGCAATCAGCATGTGACTGCAGCTTGCAGGGACAGGCTGGAGTTAATTTCTGGGCAGATAATTTGAAGAAAGATGTAGCAACTTGGTGTGGCCAGCTATGCAAACTTTTACCTGGATACTTAAAACAGGCTTTGCAGCCTCTACTGACCTAACCAGCAACACTTTCTGTAGTCTCTCTAGCTAGCCTTAGGTCTTTGCCTTCAGAGTAGAGATGCCATGAGCTATGTGACCTGACTGTGTTCTCTCAGCTGGTGAAAGAAAGGTGGATAATGTGACTATAGCACCATTAAAAACCTGCCACTGAGTATTTTTTCCCATTTCCGTCCTTGATGGACTGTACTTGTACATATTCCAAATAGCTGCAGCCTTCTAGACAAAGCTACTGTATTGAAAGATAACTCTCCTATCTACCCCAGCTAGATACAAGAACCATAGCTGTTCACACTGGGAAACTTTTGGCCAGCTTTGATGTTTGCTCTACTACTTGCAGACACTTTTTGATGACAGTGCATCACTGCTATTTTGAGTCAGCTCGAGTTTGGTGCACTGTAAAGAATTTTGCTCACAGTGATTCAGCTGCAGTGCTGTTGGCAGCTTTAGCATGGACAGTGCTGCCAGCAGAAACCTCAGGAGCAAGGATAACTGACCTGATACTAAGAGCAATGCAAAGCTGTTGACAAATAAAGCTCTTAGTACCACTGACTGCGCTGAGCAAGGATAAAACACTTCCTGCAGCTTCCTTGGTACAAGCATGAGTGCAAAGTCATTCCTTGGGTTGTCACATTGTTTGGTTGAAGCAAAAAAACACTACAGGAGGCTTCTGAGTGATGCTGCCTGGCCATGTTCCCACACTAAACATACAGTGGAAGATAACTGCTATTTTTCTTGGGAGAGTTTTCCTCCTTGGTTTTCTGTGGATTTTATACTGTGCATATATAATACTGAATGGGAAGTATAGCACCTATTTTCTCACTCAAACGCAGAACTTCTTTAGTCTGCTGCCTTTGTGTTGGTGAATGTTTTTGTTCCTAGCTACATTTCTGTGAAGGTTTCAGGGCCTTAGCATGTGATCAATTACCATTCATTGAATCCTAGGGAGTCCTTTACACATTCTTTACCTCTCTCACTGAGAAAACATGGGACAAAAAAATAGTACCCTTTAAATTTTAGAATCAGAGAACTTCTAGCTTTGTATTTCTCACACAGATTTTCTAACTCAACATTTTGAAAGCTGCATTTCAAGGCAAGAATCAAATTGTATCTCCTTTTCAATAAAGTGGAAAAAACCACTTTTTCTTCTCCTGAGTGACTAATGGCCATACTTCTGGAACAGATGTAAGTGAGCAGCCTATCTATTCTGAGCACTCTTATCAGCATTTCCAAGGGGTTTGTAAAGGATGACAAAAAGCCATGGCACAGTAATTACTGTGATGGCAGACTAGAATTCCAGGGCTTGTGTGCTTTTTCATTTAAGAAACAGTGATTTGAGATGTTGCCAGTCCTTACTCCCCTCCCTGCCCAGCCTCAATTACCTTTTCCAAACCTCTAACAAGTAATGTTTAAGTGTTCCTAAGCCAGTATCATAAGAAATCTGGAAGGTCAGCATCAATTGCCTCTCACAATAATTTGGGTTCTGCTACTAGACTACTAATATTTCACATCAAACTGGCTGAAGGACCATTTTGCTTTACTGATTCAATAGGGGAGGATATGGAAAATGTGGTTGTGTTCACCTCTGGCAGAAGGACAACAATAAAGCGTTGGCCATTAACCATTTATATTGTTGCAGCTATTTCTTTACTGCATGTGTATCTAAGACCTAAACTACAATTTTGTTAAACCAAAGGTAATAAATTCACAGTTAACCTCTGCAGCTGATCACCAAGTTCATTACTGCATCAACATTTTTTAAATTGCTACGTAATTTTAGTGACTACTAACTGGTTGCAAACCACTGCAACAAACCTAATCAAATAAACCAATCATTTGTAAAAGTCATAAAAGAAAAACTACTCCCTTTGGCTTCACAGCCCTTCATTACTTGGCTAGATGCATTTGCTACATCCATTAGACAGATTCAAACAACGATGACAAATTCCATATTCCAGATGTCAAAATATTTTCCATTAGGCAAAGAAAATTTAAAAAATAATGAATTATTATCTTTCAGAGATAGATCACTTTCATATTGGAGATTCCTGTCTTGTGACTAAAATTTGTTGGGATTTGAACTGAATACTCTATTTTCAGAGATAACAACTGTCTGTTTGAAATCATCAATAACCTGTAATAACTGAAAAAGCATCAAAACCTAGTGTGCTGAATGTTAGGAGAAAATGTATAGATTTTAAAAGGTCATAATCAAAATTTCTTCACATGCATTCAAAATGGACAACTAGGAAAATATGGTTGCATTCACCAGTATGAAAGGTTTTTTTTCAAGTATGAAAGGTTTCATTTTATTCTGCAGCTGACTTGACATAGTAGATCTGCACCTCTTAATATGTGCGGCAAGAAGAAACAGCTTGGAAAATATAAGTATCTGCAAGGCTTATGTTAGTCACCATTAAAGTGGGTTTGTACCCTGAGTGACCTGATGAAAAAACTTGGAGCTTGAATGCTTGTATTTTCACCTCCCTCCCCCAGTTACACTAATAAAAAGTATTACTTCTTCATACAGGCTTTGTAACTTAATACAAGCTGTGAGGTGTTTCCCCACCACCTTCTTTGTGATATTGGAAGGAATACTGGTTAGAAAGCAGGAGCAGGTCAAAAGCAAGTACCCAGGCATGTGAAAAGACCTTCAGCTGACTTCATTGCAAAGTGATAATAATTTATGTTCAAAGGATGTCACTTGAGGTAATGCACTTAAGAGCAAGTCTGGAATGCAGCACAAAGATTTCCAGGGCCATACCCCTGGATTCTCAGTACTATAGTAAACTGAGTTGTACTGTAATTTTCTTTACAGTGAATAATGGAAAAAGTTTTTTGCTATTACAGTGTATAAAGCTATGTAATGGAAATACTAGAATTGGTCTGTATGGAAATGTGCATAAAAAAGCACCAGAAGAAACAACAGAGCAAAGCAGCAAAGCTGCATCACAGTGGAAGAGCCATTCCTCTTGTTATCTCAGCATTAAGGCAGACCATAATCATAAAGATATGTGAAATGAAGAAACAAACAGAATGGGCAGCAACCTTGTTGAAGATTTATGGAGGATAAAATAAACAAGGTTGTGAGGCAGAAAGATTGTCCCATAATAACTGCTGACTCCTAAAGAGTATAAAAACCTGTCCAAAACCAATTTATCATCACCAGGGAAGAGGAACACAAGAAATGCAGTGACAACATGAAAGCTTTACTGTTGCCATCCATATGACATCCATTTTCCCATGATCCTGGCAGAATTACTCAGGCAGGTACTTCGTGTTTGCAAGTATGTGGGCATGAGAGTGTGAATTATGTAGAATCAACTTACTTAGTGGATTGTAAATGAAAATCACGTTCTGCCTGCCTAAGATCTTGTACTGTCTTTTATTGCACTAACAACCTACAAGGACCATGTATCTCCTGTTGTGTAAAACTACATTATGGACTGACTTAATAGGTTTACCCTTCTCTTCAGCAGAATGGCTCAGAAATTCTGATTCAGTTCTCACAACATTTTGTTCAGCAATTTCAAATTCAGGTTGTTGTGGTAGAATGGAAGTTTCCAGTATAAATAGCAAGACAAACTTAGTTAAAGACTTTGAAAGTGAAATCTGCCAAATTTGGATGGAAATGTATGGCATAATTACTTATACAGAGTAAGAGCTGGCTCTGGTAACTCTCTTGGTCCCTTGTAAATCAGTATCCTGAATTGCTGTGACCAGTTTGAGTATTATTATGCAGCAGTGTATGGCAAAACGGCTGCACAAATAGCTGGGACATGAACATCCATGATTTTTATGCTTTGCTTTCTGCTAGGTCAGACCACTTTAGCTTAAAGTTTCAGTATAACCAGAGACAACCACTCTTGTGTGAACAATAATTTAAAGGCAATATTCAGCAAAGGAATATACAGGAGAGTTTGGTTAGAGGGGGTACAGCCACTTTGTCTCACTCAGTGGTCCAGAATGGACAGAAATGACACTGTCACAGTACTGACTCTGGTGATACTGTTATTGAGGAAAGCCATTACAATATATGTTTAAAGTTAAAAGACTGCACCCAATTTAACTCATGGGAAGTAAAAAAATCACATTTTTAAGCTAATTCATTATTTCATTTGCCTTTGCTTTTTCAAAACAGGGAATAACTTCATCTCCATGTCCCTAGGTAAAAGAACACCCTTAACATCTCATTAAAGGTGCTGAAGGATTGAGAGTCCCTGGATTTACCTGAAACACTTTGCGAGAAACAGAGAGGGAAGAGTCCTTACTGAAAGGGATGTAGTCAATAACAAGAGCAGAAGACCAAGATAAAATGAACTGTGTCAATTGTTGACAACCTGACAGACAGCATATGCAGTGGATATAATTTTCTTTAATATCAGACTCCCAGTAATGTTAGTCCCTGTTGCAGGATCACTCGGAAAAGAGGATAACCTTTGCTGGCCTGAAAGCTACCAAACAAGATACCCCAGGAAACACACAGGGATTACATTGGTCTCTTGCCTCATGTTTCTTCTACACTGCTTTCCTTCCTCTGCTTGCTAATCTAAATGCTGTTAGGAAGCATTGCTATCTTGTGCAATATTGTGTTACAGACTTACATAATGGATTTGTCTCTGTCTTGAGCAAAATGGCACAGAAATTCTCACAGTTCATTCTTCAGTGAACAAACCATAACTTGGGACATGACAAGAAACAGTGTATTTTAGCTATGGGAGCTATGTGTCTTCCACATTCTTTTGCTTATTTCCACATCTGGTTCTTTTGGGGGAGAGATGGACAATTTTGGTGGAAAGCAATGTCCTCACGCACACAAACACAGGTATTTGGTAATAAAAAAAACCCTAGAAATATGGCCAACTGCCCACTTCCACACAACTCCACAGCAGTTGCTGGTATAAAGCTTACTTAGAAATGTCTTCACATAGCAGCAGACACAGATATATTCTGAGTGCTTCAAGCCTTCACTTTCCCATGAGAAAAACAGTTTGCAGCATGCTGTAACCCCCATGTGTATTTCAGCATTACTCTATGCAATAAACCAAGTGTTAGTTCCTATGCAGCATATTCACTAACATTTGTAAGGAGTATTTTGTTCTTTTTCTTTTCTCTTAGCTAAGCAGCAACAGCTGTTCCAAAAAGGGTTTGTTGTTGGTTTGGGTTTTTTTTTTCTCTTTTCTTTTAAAACAAATTCTCTCTGCTCATTAGAATTTCTGAAGTGATTAAACTTTGACACTCTTAGCAGGGGTCTGGTCCTAGACCCATTGGAAGTCTGTGCACTATGTAGAAAGATCACCTAGTTGGTGTTATCAAGGTCCTGCTGCATTCTAACACAAAGAAATAAGAATCCTGAACGGGATTGGACCTTTCTGTTTGACACCAACTCCAAAACCAACTCACTGCCCAGCACTTGCAAGACAAGGTGATTGCTTGTTTTCCTCTGAAACAGCACTTCTTCATGCTTCCTGAAAGGTGCTGGTACCCCAGAAAAAATGGAGCAAGCTGATGTTGGGGAAAAAAAAAGGCCGTATTGCCACATGCTGTCCTAGCCCACTCAGAACAGGTCTTTACGTGGATTTTAATTTGTATTTTTATGTAAACAACACATTTCATGCCATTATCAGTTGCTTAGAAAAATACTACTCAGATATTATTTTTTTTAGGATTCTATTCTATTAAAATTGTTTGTCTTCATAGCACATTTTTAAGTCTTTTTAAGAATGAATTACAAGGGTTACCTTACACTTATATCATTTAGTATTCTTTTAGCCCTTCTTAGAAGGAGGGTTCTGTGCTTTTAATTTTAGGCTGACTTTTTTTTTTTTTTTTCCTTTCCTTGCTACAAAGTGGCCATGTTGCTACTTAGTTCTATTACAAAGGCTTTGTTGAATAAATGTGTCTGGGATTTGTGGTGACAGGTGGTGAAATTTACTGTTCTTAATTCTTGTAGGAGTTCAATCCAAATTAAATCACGGTTATTCTGTAACCACCCTTTCTGATCACAGTCTCATACATATAGAAACCTTAAGACATGGCACTAAAGGAGAAGCTGTGGGTAGCTGTAAAGTCTGAGGGAAGAGCCTGGTTTTACCTCTCTGGGGCTCTCCTGTTCCCTGTGGTTGATTGGAGAGTGCACTACATTACTCCTTAACAACATGTGGTAAATTTTTCCCTCTCCTTGAGTGTATGGAGACAGGGGAATGTTTCCACATTTCTGCCTGTCACCTCATCTCTTTGTGTTCCACATGTATCCAGAATATTTATCTTCTGAACTCTTCTGTAGGACCTGAAAATGTGCAAGGCCTTAATAAAACACATACAAGATCAACAGTATAATGCCCCTAGATATTTCCATTGCAGAGCTGAGTAAGTGGAGAGGAGAGACTGATTAATAATTCTGTGGCCACACATGAGAAAGAGGGAAAAGTGTTTCCAAATGTTCTGTTAAAACCTGTAAAATATTTTTTTTTAATTCTCACCATTTAAGTCAAAATCCCCTGAGACAGAATTTCTGACCTTCTCTGTCTTTAACGGCTTGTTTCCATATGTGCCACTGCCAAAGTGCTGAGTAGGCATTTGAGATTTACTTTCAATATACCATTTTCACCAGATGTTTTATACCAGATGTTTACTGTGAATCTAGAAACTTTGTCTTGAAATAGGTGCAATTTCACTGAAAATACTAACCAAAGCATATAATGCTACCTGAGCAAATACCACGGAGGAGTTGCAAATGATAGGATATCAGCATACTTAAGAAATATAAACAAAGAGCACTTGAAAGTCTATAAAAAAAAAAGCTTTATTTCTTTCAGCAAAAAAAAATTAAAATAAACAAAATAATTTATGTCTACACTAGCAAGCAGTACCGTGCAAGAGGAGTGGATCTGTACAGTGAAGTAATAGGTTTTGAGGACCTCGACTCCATGCTAAATAGACTTGTGGGGTTTTAGAAAATTGTTTTAGATTATCTCTTGCCCGATTCTGTACATCTGACCTCCTCATTGGCAGATGGAACATTCTTCTGATTTAGTTTCCCTTAAAAAGAATCCAAATCATGTGCTCTTGTTACCAGTCTGCAGCGTACACAAATGTGCACTAAGTGGGGACAAGCAGAAGGTTTGCTTCAAAAGTTCGCTCCTGGTCCAAACTTAATGTTAACCCCAGAAGACTTACAATCAGGGTTCTGGAGCAACTTTCTTGGGAGGTAACCTAAATTAAAAAATAATTTTTAACAAGCATTAGCTGTAACGTTATCTATCCCTTTTTTCTCTTTGCTGCTTGTTTCCCCTGGGCACAGCTCTCCCATAAGCATTCACAAAGCCACTTTGTGGCTCTTTCAGATTCTTTCTATATTCTCTCTGCTATAAGGGAGGTTGCAGCCATGAGAACTTCTTATTTTGCTCACCAATAATTGTCACCTTGCACAGTCCCGTCTTCCTGTACCCGTCTTATTCTCAAAAACTAAGAGTAAGACAGATCTTCAGGTCAACAACTGATGTCTTCCTATGATGCCTGTAGAGTGCTGACAGAATCAGGTGCTGAGCTGTGACTGTGGTATGCAGATGTAAACATAACACATAACTAATAAGAAAGCTGTCCTGGCATCCAGTGTATGGCACCTGCATCACTGTTCCATAAAAGAAACCAAGTTATTCACGCCCTCCTTAACCTCTCATTTTTGTAAAGTGAGATAGCCAAAAATGACTTCTCACACAGAAATATGTTGCCATGTAGTCTGTACTTGTCTCCCAAAGCTTAAGGAAAAAAAAAGCAAAACAAAACCAAACCAACAGGTCCTTATTAAGAAAGAGGGCAGAGGTGTTATGTTAACAGCACTGCTCTACTGTTCTCCCAACATACCTCACAGCAGAGACTAAAGGAAAAACAAAACAATAAAACAAAACGTTAGCATTCTGTGCATGTGGCTAGAAACCTGAGCTAGGATTAGCAGTCAGCAGTTCTGATTCTCTAAATTACTTTGGCCAAGTTCCTTAGGCCCTGTTTACATTAGATTTCCAGCTGCATGGAGAAACAGTTCAAATATGAAAGCTTAGATTTTTCTAAAGCTCCTCGTATTAGGGATTTCCTCAGCTGACGGATGCTCAGTCTCAGACACCTTTTAAAGAGGTTCTCTGCAGTATCTCAAATCACAAGATGCTTTTAAAATTCAAGTTTTACTTAATTTGATTCAGTTGTGCTGCCTCTCAGCAAAGCAGCAGTGTTTTTAAAAACTTTTTCCTTTAAAAACGCTATTTGAAGAATATTTTAAATGCATGTCAAATGAGGTGTCAATGGTGTTCCATGATACTGGAAGTCCCTGTACTCATATATAGTTCAGTTGTCTCCAACTGAAGTCCTAGTTATATATCCCATTTATACCAGTAGCTAAGTAGGAAATTTAAAGCTTTGCTCCCATGGCACCTGACTGTTGAGGGAGCTGAACACTCTGGTAGTAAATGAGCAGTAAAAGTGCTAAGACTGTTGACTTGCCTGTGGTGAGATCTCACAATTGGTGCTACTTAACCTGAAACCAGAGCCTGAATAGACCCATCCCTGCTCTTGCCCTTGGCCATGTGCTCCCCTTTGTGTCAGGTTTAAGACCAGGAAGACATGCAGTGAGCATGCTCAGCTTGATCATCTAGCTGAAAACTAACTCTGTAAAAAAAAAAATCAGGTAGACTGGATCCAGATTCAGCTCCCCATTGACCACATGAATGCTAGTGCTGACACAAGGGCAGGGGCAGAAGAGTGGCTAGCAAGAGGGGAGACAAGGCCTACTCCTTTTAGCATTATTATGGTCTTAGACTGACTTAAGCTGTTCATAAAAACATATTGTGAAAGGTATTGCAAAATAGTATTACCAGAGTGATGAACTTTGAAGGTGCCCATGGAGAATAAGACAGACTGGTAATTGCAGAACATGTTCAAGTGCGGTTCTGACCTGACAGGGCAATGCCACTGTCTTTCTTTTCTCACATTTCTGAACACGTGGTTTCAGCAGATCTTCTATCTCTTTGTTCTTTCTTCCCTCACATGTCCCTAACACACTGTGAATCCAGAGTCAGTCTGCCCCAGCCTCTGCCTCCCGAAGTAAAAAGATGTACAGCTGTCTGACCTAATACCTATCCATTACTACACACTCTATGCAGTATTTTGGTTCTTCGTACCCATAACACTTGGAAAGAAGAAAGGATATAAAATTCAAGATCTCTAGAGCTTCTGAAGATTGCACCTGAGGATATCCTGCCATAATGACTGAGTAAATCAAATAAAACAAGACAAGACAAACAAAAAACTTCATTACCACAGAAACTGATCAGTGAGCTGAAATAGCTTGACACGGTTCGTGTCTCAGTGGATTCTTCTCTGAGATATCCAGAACCTTGAAGATAATACCATTATTAATTGCTTCAGGTTTCAGAAGAGAAGAACAAAGAAAGAAACCATATGGTGACCTCAGAGAAATCTCTGAAAAAGAACGCCAAGCAGGTCAGGTGGGAGAGACATTCCCAAAGATTAGAATGCATGAGCAGAGATCACTTTCCTTCATGGAATACTTGTAGAGGCTTTTAAGCACTGGAGTGAAAGATGAAGAGGAAATGGATTATAATAAACATATCCCATTCACCTTCTTTGACACAGGAGGCTTAGACTTTCCTGTGCTTCATAATGCTTCAGCACACTGAGAGCAGCAGTTTGCCTCAGCTCCTTTCCATATAACTGAAAACAGCAGCTTCTGGATTACAGTCTTCTCTGATTCCTGTGACCCTGGAACAGACTTGGAACTACCCTGTTCCTGTTCTTCAAGCTCCTCCAAGATCACAAAGAGGAAGGCCTAGGCAAGAAGCAATGAGGAACTCCAATGAACCAAATGCTGGAAGCTTTGTAAGTCAGATGTCTCCTTCCATTTTATTGAAAATCCCCCTGTTGACACTCATTTAAGCATTTCTACTTTTAGGTAAATAGATTGTTTGTTGTAGAAATTTGCATGCCTGTTACTTCTATCAAAAAGCCAAAGTATTTTCTGACAATCAAAATGTTTTCTGCCATTTCTTTTAATATCCCTACAGGTCTGCAAACTCCACATATGGGCAATAATCCATCCAGGCCAGGAGGCTGCAGAACCTCAGCAGACTATACAATGAGAGCACATCTGACATCCTCTTGGAAATGTATAGCATGCAAACCAGCACATATTGCAGCACTGTTTCATAAAACGAGCTGTTAAAAACTATTCACATATTTCCCTGCTCCTCAATAATTCCACCAGTTCCACTACCCTGTGCAAAATTAATAAAAGTGTACAAAGCCAGTTACATAAATGTTGATACCTAGGTTTCAAATAATTTACCTGCCATTCTATATGGAACTATTTAAAAAGGAAGGAAAAAAAAAAATCATAGAAAATGCTAAGCAAAAGCCACAGAGCACAGAAATAGCCCAGCAAGCCTAGGTGTGGAGGGAATGCTGCCATGTCCATGGCAAGCAACAAAAAAGTGGTCAGCAGGGTTGGATTTATTAGTCTGGGCTTTGCACAGTGTTAATGTTATTTTGGGAGGGGAAGGAGGGGCTTGTTGTATGAGAACAAGCTTAGTTTGTATGTTCCAACATAAACATATTCTCCATCAAAGGTAAAACACTGTATATTCCTGAATACTAAAGGAATGCACAAGACTACCATAGGAGCGCTCCTCATTTGCAGTGAGAAGTTCAATACAATCTACAGTGGTTAGCTCAGAGTGTGACAAACGCTGCTAAGTATCCAAAACACACAGCTCATGAGTTCCTACTACAGCATCCCCATAGCAGGAACAATCCCACCTGGAAGGTGCAAGAGGAGTATTGATCTACAATGCTGGATATAATCTGAGTGAGTCCTGCCTTCCTCTAAATACTGACATTCCTACAAAAGTACTTTTTTTGTTGCAAAGCAAAAGCCAGCATTTGCACTTGGCTATGCAACAGCATCTGTATATGTTGCATATCAGGATAAAAAACAGCCAAGCCTTTTTAGAAGTGAGCCACCAGAGACAATGCTGTCATTAGACAAATCCCAGACCGGATGTCACAAGAGAACAAGAAAGTCCAAGACACTGCTACAGCTCAAGATTTTCTGTGATAGCTGGGTATCCGTTAGGATAATTTCTGGGTAAATACAAAGAAATATTGGATGACTAGTGGAAAAAATTAACACAGTCACATTTCAAGAAATGTTGAATGGATGTTTGCATCCATTAAACTGAAGTGTGCTTTTCTTATCTGCATGTTTGATGAAACCGATTTTATTCCCAACAGGCTACTGAGACTATGCAATGACAGCAGATATACTAGAGAATAATAATGCTACATATTGAGGCTGCTATTTCCTTTTTCCAATGGGCATTTCCAAGTTATGCAAACTTGATTTTCTTTAAACAATTTCCTGGCTGAGATGGTCATTCATAGTAATACCTCCACCTACTTGCTGAGTTGTGCTATGAACATCCATCAGCTGTGCATAAGAGACATAAGCCTCAGAAAGCCAGATAATTACTTGCAGAGTAATAAATCAGCATATATGTGTCTTCAAGATGAAAAATAATAAGTGCATATAATTCTTCAAAAGTATAGCTGGTGATTTAAAGCATGATGCAGCACATACAGTCATAGAATCACAGAATGGTTTGGGTTCAAAGGGACCTTAAAGATCATCTAGTTCCAACCCCCCTGCCATGGGGGGGGGGACACATTCCACTAGACCAGGTCACTCAAAGCCCCATCCAGCCTGGCCTTGAACACTTCCAGTGATGGAGCATCTATAACTGGCAACCTGTTCCAGTGTCTCACCAACCTCACAGTGAAGAACTCCTTCCTAATTTCTAATCTAAATCTCCCCTCTTCCAGTTTGAAGCCTCATCCTATCATTACAAGCCCTTGTCAAAAGTCCCTCTCCAGCTGTCCTGTAGCACCCTTTCAGATACTGGAAGGCCACTATACGATCTCCCTGGAGCCTTTTCTTCTTCAGGCTGAACAACCCCAACTCTCTCAGCCTGTCCTTATAGAAGAGATGCTCCAGCTCTTGAGTGAAGATGTAAGAGACAGATTTTTTTTTTTTTTTAAATGTAAATGAAAATGCAGTATTTCAAGCCTAGGCTTGAAAGAAGTATAGCTT
>JANIJG010013105.1:0-17000 GCA_024611175.1 Megaceryle torquata | reverse complement strand
CCTATAGTTCCCAGGTTCATCCACCTTTCCCTTTTTGAAGATGGGGGTTATATTTCCCCTTTTCCAGTCAGTGGGGATTTCATCAGGCTGCCATGACTTTTGGAATATAATAGATAGTGGTTTAGCAACCTCATTCACTGGTTCCCTCAGCACCTGTGGTTGTATCCCATCAGGTCCCATGGACTTGTGCACCTTCAGGTTTGCCAGATGGTCATGAATCTGATCTTCACTTGCAATGGGCAGTTCTTTTATCCAGCCCCTGCCATTATCTTCTGTGACTCTGGGCATGTGTCCGGAGCCCTTGCCAGTGAAGACTGAAGAAAAGTAGTAATTGAGAACCTCAGCCTTCTCAGTATCACTTGCTACCAGTTCTCCAGTTTCCTTTCTGAGGGGGCCCACACCTTCCCTAGTCTTTTTTTTGCCAATAATATACCTATAGAAATTTTTGGCATTTCCCTCAATCTTCCTGGCTAGATTTAATCATATTCAACTACAGAGTCATGAAGTTTTTGTAGAAGAAAATTGTTACATATTAAAGGTACAGGTGTTATGAATTTAACGAATATACACCGTCAGGAAGCACAAAAAGGTGGGTTGTTTGTTTGGGTTTTTTTAATATCTTCTGAGACAAAATTATTCCAGAATGTCCAAATCACCACCTTTTTCACCTTTAAGATGAAAGTGACCTTCAAGACATAAATCTTCACATAGCAGCTCTAAACCCATCACTGACATTTGAGAGACTCTGAGCTTTAAGTGACTACATTTAGAGCTGTGCTCAGGCAATCTCCTTACATGCTGCTATTCTGTAGATGACTCAGTCACTTTATTTTTCCATACATCTTCCTCTTTCTGCTAGTACTGTTTCCTCTGCCAGGCTCCAGCTACGCCTGCACTTAGTAAAATGCTGCTTCTAAACTACCAGTATATGCATCAAGCCTTTCCCTGGAAAAGGCTTAACTTGCCACAGCAATTCCATCTTTCTGTAGTCTGGCCTGAATCATGTGACCATGCGACTGACAACACTCTACAGTGACCAGTGGAGTGCTGACCTATCTTAGGAATCAAAACCTTAGAGTATGTTTGTAAGAAAATAAGAATATTCTTGGCAGCTAAGTCTGTGGAAATGTAATTCCACTATTCCAGACAGCCATGGTATGGGGGATTCAGTCCAAGTCACTATATCATAGGTGTGTATTAGAAGTATGTGCTATATACCCCTTACAGTAGCTATGAAATAGAGCTCCTGCTTTGAGCTTACACAGACAAAAGCACCCTGGAGGCCAGTAATAATGTGTAGTACATGTTGACTCCTACACTAACTCAGTCTTTCTGGACTGTAGTATAGCACACTTAGCCTTCTCCCCTTCATGTCTCTTTCTGAAGTCCCCTGTGGCAGCATTCATAGAATAACAGTTAATGAGTGGTTATCTCTCAAAAAACCCCAAAACAACAATATGAAATAATGCTCAAGCTAAATACTGGCTATACCTCTGTAGATACTATCCGTTTTTATACAGAACCATTAAATAATGTACCTCAAAGTGAAAACTAGTCTAGGAAGTGCATTTTCTATACTGCTGGTTTTGTGTATTATTTTTTCTTTTTGCATGAATAAATGATCAAAATGTGTATATTTTATGTCTGTCTGTAAAAATACATGTATTTTTATATCTCTGTCTATGCAATTTCTCATATATATTACTTTCTCTGTAGTGGATGTTATAAAAATCCCACTTGGAAAGAGAGCTTAATGCAGGGTAAGTGTAGAGAGACTAGAAGTCAACATCCAAATGTCAACTTCCAAAGTTTTCTGGACAGACATTTAATATTTTATGACCTGTAGATATTTAGTACTCTTTACAAAGATCACCCAATGATTATTAACATCTACATCGTATTTATACATATTTATTTACCTAGTTCTACAGAAGTGAACAACACTTTGTAAATAAATTAACAGTGCAAAGAAGCTATACTAAATATTGAAGAGAGAAAAGACAGCAAATATCTCTCTTACATAAAAAAATCTTCCTACAAAATAAAATACTTTTTGTTTGTATTCACATCATAGCTTTTCCACAATAGCCTGTCACTGAGCCAGTGACATCATTGTCTTATTATGGGCACTGATTCTGGGCTGAGGTTTGTCATCCTGTCAACAACAAGTGTGACCATTTGCAGGGCAAGGACATGTCAGGACACCTGGGACACGTTTGTATATACAGCCTTTTCCTGCTCGCTGCTTACTGTTTAAACTCAATCCCACCCACATTCCACTTAAAGTCCACAGTGGAAGAAGGACAAGAGAAAGGAGGGGAAGGACATGGAAGTAGGAAGAAGACAGAAAAGTGCTGATAAGAGAGTACAATGACTGTATGGGGAATGGGGGATGGTATTAATGGTCTGTGAAGAGGCTTCTTAGGGGAGTAAATAAAAATACCAGACAAAGACAGAAGGAACTACTTAAGAGGAATTAAGACAATATTTATGAAGCAGTCTTAATTTTAATTATGTTTCTTAGTTTTTTCACATTTTATTAATTAAAATATGTTAAGTATTTTATATATATATTTATACCACAGTCTCTTTGCATATATACGCATATATGTATGTACATAGACGAGCAAATAGTAAAAATTGTGTTTCCAGCATAAGTCGTGCATCTTCTTTCTCACTACCTATAACTAAATAAATTATTTTCAGTTGCTTGGGGGAAGTAAGAATACTGACTGACATTTCTTGTTTTGAAATAAATTGTACATATGCACTGTTTATTTCATTCCTTGTACAAGGAATATATGCAAAAGCTGTAACATAATGCTTGACTTTCAGTTTTCATGAACTGTCAGAAGCTTAGACTGAGCTCTTTAAAATTATCTCCAGTGACATGATCCCTTCAAAAACATACAGTGCAATACCATCTTCAGGATTCATAATACCAATTCACCATTACTAATTCTTTCAGATTCAGAGTCTTCCTTTAAGTTCCTCCATTCAAAACTGTCCCTTTAACATCTGAAGGCAGGGGAAAAAAAGTGTTGTGTGCTAGACAATGGGATATCACAGTCTATGTCAATCTACCCTGGTAATAAAGAGACCAGAAAAGGAAACAAAGACTTTGTGTATGAGTGTGACAAGTTATGAAATAAATAATACGGTAATGTTTGGGAGTGGACAACATTAGCGCAAAATTTTCAGTAATTCCTTTTATTTATGAACAAGCCACTTATATAAAATCTACACCCCGTGGTGTAACTGCAAGTGCCTAATTGACTGCCTGTAAGCAAACCATTACAACTCTATTACTCCATCAGCTGCAAAGAGGACACAGTAGGAGAAAACAGCTTGTAAGTAAAGTTTTCACACCCTTGCCTTGTGGTGAACTCCTCAGATGCTTTTCACATTCCAAATCCAGAATGTGTCACTTCTCACAAACTATCTGTGTAGTGCTGGCATACACAGCATGCTCTGCTATGGCAGTTGTGCCAGATAATTAGAAACAAATTTATCCTGATATAAGCATGCACAACAAAAATGCTCCTTTATTAAAAAAAATGTCACAGTAAGGAAGTTCTGTGACACTTATATGTGTGAATGTGTCATCAAACATCATCAACAGATCTCCAGCTCTTCTTGTTTATCACTTTGTCTCTCTCTAGAAGTAGCCTAAGAGTGAAGACTGTAACAGAAGGTGGAAAAAATTCGAAAGCAATGGGGTAGGAGCGATGAAATATATTTTAAAGGTATATTTTTGTTGCCTATTAATCTTTTGTGGATAGAAAATCCTGTATATATTTTTTTTTTTTAAGAAATACAAGAACAAGAGCATGAATAAAATCCTCTTTTAAAAGTCACTGTATTAAATGATTCACATCTTACTTTAAACTGTTTACTTCAGCTTTACTCAGCTTAACTACTGACTTCTACTTTCAGGATACAGAAATCAATAATACATAATAAAAAAGAAAAACAAAAATTAGTTCATTCTGATCTTTTGAGTCTGTTGGATATATGAAAAAATCTCTAAACTGTAGTTAATATAAAAATTACAGTTAATCTGTGTAGAAAGAACAGTGTGTTCTGAGGAATGTCCCCCTTGCAGCCCAAGCAGCACTCCAGAGACCCAGATGATCTGTTCTGGTTTCAGTTAGAACAGAAGTAAGGAGCTGCATTTTCTGAGGTTAATGACATATTTTTGTGCTGTCTGCTTCTAGTAGTGATAACACTTTTTGTTTATAGTTACTATAAGGATTGGTGTGCAGAAAGGCTTTTGCTTATACCTGCACCTATTAAGACCAAGGTCACTGATGCATCTTGTGTACCACATTGAGAGTGCAGAAAGTAAAAAGTCACACCTGCAGGGAGAAGTGAATAGGACAGGTGACCCTAAACTGACCACCACAGTATTCTGTCTCATATAAGACATATTTAGTATAAAGCTCACAAGGGTCTGTCTGTCTTCTTCAATGGCCAATGTCTGAGGAGGACAGCCCATTCTGCCTTTGATCTCGATCCATGTGTTCCTAAATAGAGTTCCATAGTCCAGCTCCTGAATCCAGTTCACATCTGTCACTGAATCAAGTCTCAGACTTCTCCAGTGCCTACGCACAGCATCAGTGGTGATGGTGACATAAATGACATCAGAGGGGTTGGATTTAATAGTGGTTTTATATATATATTTCTATTATTATAATTATTTTCATTAAAGCTGTTTTAGTTTTATTTTCTAATCTGTAAGTCTCTTTCTCTTATTCCTTTTCTATTCCCATTTGGGAAGGGTTAATAGAGAGCATCTACCATTTGTCCAGTGGCCAACCCAACCCTAACCCCTGACAAGATCACAATGAAGATGTTCAGGAAATGCAGAGATGGCAAACTTTTCAAAAACTTATAAAAATACAAATACAGAAACTTATTTGTTCTATTTGAAAATATATACCAAGAGAAAGGCCATTTGGAATTCAAAAATGCAAAGCTGAAAGTGAATGTGAATATGAATATGTATTTATACATATGCATATAAATTTCTCTTGATATATAATTTTTTAACAGTTAAACACTGTCTTAAAAACTGAAGGAAAATTTGGAACTGTCTTATCTTCAAGTTTGATAAAGTTTAAATAAGTTCTTGTTTATCAGAGAAGTCTATCTACCCCACCCAATCTACTCTGTAGATTGACTGATGATTGCCCATAATCCACAAATTTGACCAGGCTTCAGTAGAGGTGAAAAGAAGATCCACACCTTAAAAAGGATCAGGATTGATCCTCGTGCTTCTGATGTGTCTTGTCTTATTTAAAACAATGAATAAAGAGGGCAGAGCTGCTTGTCAGCAGCCTTTTATAATCTTCATTCTTCTACATGCTTAGTATTCAGCTCCCTTGTGATGGAGGCAGAAAATCACAAGTGATTACTGCTTGTGGGAACTAATTAAACTAGGATAACTCAATTGCTTGCAATCACATATTGTTGTCCTTATATGTCTCAACATCTGCTGTATTCTGCCTGCTGGACACCATCCCTATGAGACAAGGGATCATCTGAAAGGACTAAGGTTTTTGAAATCTGAACACATGAGAGTTACACATGGCAATCAATTCAAGGTACTCTAATTGCACTTAGTGACATCCCATGTCTTCAGCTTAGTCTTAAAAAATACAGATGGAAAATCAGAGGCAAAAAAGAAAAAAAATGTGGACTGAGAATTTATGTGTTGAATGAAGATATTCAGCTTTATTAAGAAGCAATTAACACTGAGGAAACATGGCAGCAGAGACACGTGCTCGTTTCTTTTCTGGGAAAGAGGTTTACAGGTATGTTTGCCTCTTCATTACTACCTGGTTGTCCATCTTGTTAACCTTTAGGGATTTACCCTTTGTGCTTACAGCCTTTTAAAAAGTTATAAAGATGTTCATAAGAGTCACTAGAATATGTAAGGCCCTTCTTTCCTGTGGGGAAAACCAAAAATGGTTCTATATTTTTCCATACACTATTTTCTTTCTTATAGGCTTCCTTCTTAACAAAATGTTTTCACGATGTTTCAGAACAATAAATTTCTACCTTTTACCTGCTTAGACAATGGAAACAACTAAGAAAAACAATGATAAAAAAAAAAACAACAAAAAACCCAAACAAAAAAACCTCACAAACAAACAAACAAAAAACCCAAATCCAACAGGTAAGATGTATAGAAACATCTCCAAATTAAAGAGGCACAACTGTCTCAAGGTCTAGAAAAGGTCCTGGGGTTTTCCCCTTACTTTTCCTGCATATCTTTTATTTTTGAATAAAATTTAGGCTTATTTAATTTTAAATTGCTTCCCTGTTACACCTAAATGTTTGTTAGAATCTCAAAAAGTAAAATTACCAAAACTTTTATGCAGAGACATCGTCTAAAACAATCCAAGGTGAGATCCAAAACAGCATTTAGGCACCTACCATATAATTATACTGTAATTTAACAACTTATATCCAGAAGGGTATTCTAAAAAAATCCATGTACTCACTTACATGTCTGAGAGTCCATAGACATTTAAGTATTCTAACTTAGTGTGCCACTGCACACATCCAAAGATGTCCCCCTCTCAGCTGAATAAAATATCTAAATGCACACCCTCCCCACTCAGTCCATCTGGAATGCAAAGCAGTGTGTCCTTACACTAAGTCTGCCCAGTGGCTCAGTTCAGTAGGTGTCCTCTGAGCTCACTTCGTGCATAATGACAGCATCAACTTCAGCACATTGCATAGCTCCCACAGTTACTTTAATTTGAAAATAGGTCAGAAGAAGGCGGCAAGTACTTTCATAGCAAGACTGTTATGCAAAATGTGTTTAGTAATATCACCTCCTCCTCCTCCTCCTTCTTGCTGGCTGTCTTCAGAAAGAGAATCAGGAGACAGTTGTCTTTGCTGACACTTCATATAACTTACATAGAGAAGTGCAGGTGAAGAGTTTTGGTTGCAAATCTTATTTCCACAGAACTGAATTTGTACTATGGATAAGTGCCTAAATTCAGGAGAAAGACAAAATTTTAGATGTTTCTCTCTCTGACATTTTCAAATGTGTAGCTTAGAGATGCACAATCCAAACATATTGGCTGGTATGAATCATGGTTGAGGTTTGTACTGGAAAGTTGAGATGTCCCACACTACATCATGAATTCCACTCCTCAAACTTGCATCTAATTTTGAGGCACTGAGTGAGTCAGTGTGCAGTCCTCCGGTATTTATTTATTTATTTATTTATTATTTGGGTCCTTCACCAGGTATTTGAAAGTTCAGTCTAAAGCCTATTAGACCTTTCACCATGGATCTGTGAGCAGCTTGACCTATGAAGAGGGCTTTAAACTGAAGGACTTAGGTTGTGATGTCCAAAGTGGCAATGCTCATGCTATCACATCCAGCTGAGAAATATAGAAGGCCAGCCAGAGCACCATCAATTGCTCCTTAGCTGCCTTCAAAGCTGAAAGCCAGAAAGCCAACCACCTCAAGTCTGATTATCACTATGGTAGTTCTTCTTGCATCCCTCCAGGGAAACCTTGCTCAGTTAAGCCTCTGAAATGTCTGTACACCAATGCATGCAGCATGGGGAATAAACAGGTAAACAGCTAGACATATGGGTGTGGCCACAGGGCCATGATCTCATTGCTGTTACAGAGACATGATGGGATAGCTTGCCTGACTGGAATGCTGTCATGGATGCTATGTCCTTTTCAGGAAAGATGGACCAGCAAGGTGAGGTGGTGGAGTTGCTTTTTATGTGTGAGAACAACTGGCATGTATTGACCTCTACCTAAGGGGGGATGGAGAATGTGTTAAAAGATTATGGGTAAGAATTAAAAGGGAGGCTAATATGGGTGACACTGTTGTGGGTGTTTACTACCAGCCACCAGACCAGGAAAAGGAAGCTGATGAGGCCTTCTTCGGATAGCTAAAAGTAGCCTTAAGATCACATGCCTTGGTGCTCATGGGGGACTTCAGTCACTCTGATAATTTCTGGAAAGCCCACACAGATAAGAATACACAGTCCAGGAGGTTCCTGCAGTGCACTGACACATGTGGTGAAGGAGCCAATGAGGAGAGGTGTGCCACTTGACCTAGTACTAACAAACAAAGAAGGTCTAGTTAGGGATGTAAAGGTTGGAGGCTGTAGTGACCATGAGGAGATGGTGTTCAGTATTATATGAGGAGGAAGCAGGGCAGTAAGTAAAATTCCAACCCTGGACTTTAGCTGGGGTAACTTCGTCCTTTTCAAAGGCCTACTTGGAGGAATCCCATAGACTAGGACTCTAGAAGGTAGGGGAGCCAAAGAGAGATGTTTAATATTCAAGCATCACTTCCTCCAAACTCAAGATCAGTGCAGTGTCCAGCACCTGGAAAGAAATAACCCCATGCACCAGTACAGGTTGGGGACTGACCTGCTGAAAAGCAGCTCTGTGGAGAAGGACCTTGGAGTCCTGGGGGACAATAATTTATCAACTGGACAGAAATGTGCCCTTGTGGCCAAGAAGGCCAATGTTATCCTGGGATACATTAAGAAGAGTGGGATCAGCAGTTTGAGGGAGATTCTCCTCCCTCAATCTGCCCTAGTGAGACCACATCTGGAGTCCAGCTCTGGGGCTCCGCAGGTCAAGAGAAACAGGGAACTACTGTAGAGAGTCCAATGGAGGGCTACAAGGATGGTTAAGTAACTGGAACATCTCTCTTACAAGGAAAGGCTGAGATAACCAGGGATGTTTAGCATGAAGAAGACTGAGAAGGAGTCTTATCAATGTTTATAAATATCTGAAAAGTGGATCTTATCAATGTTTATAAATATCTAAAAGGTGGCTGTCAGGAGGATGGGGACAGTCTCTTTTCACTAGTGCCTTGTGATAGGCTGAAGGGCGGTGGACACAAACTGGAAAACAGGAAGTTCCACCTCAACATAAGGAAAAGCTTCTTTCCTTTGAGGGTGACAGAGCACTAGAACAGGCTGACCATAGAGGTTGTGTAGTCTCCTTCTCTAGAGACTTTCAGAAAAAAAACACCTGGACATGTTCCTGTGCAACCTGCCCTAGGTGAACTGTGCAGTACCTTTCTCTTCTGAGTATCTAAATGAGGGAGGTTAGATTCTAGTGTTGCCAAATGGGCAACAAATAACTTGAAAACTGAAGAATCTGAATTCCCAGTTATTTCAAAGAACTCAAGGTCAGTGCCAAAATTAAAGGACATTAGTAGCCCCAGGAAAAGTTATATTTAGCAGATCAAATGTAAAAATAGCGGATTGGTCTCCTTCTGCTTTAAATTCTGTGAGCCTTCCCTGCCTCTACCAGCTTTATCAGGAACAGGAAAGTCAAAAAAGCACACATATTTTGTTTTGTTCATTTTATCCACAAAAATGACAGTGAACCTTAGATCTCCGAGCAAGATTTTCTGTTTCACAAAGCTACCTGTAAATGAAGCAAGGCATGCAGTGACAAGACCAATATTACATTAGTAAGTTTACAACAATACATTACAACAACAGTAATTTTATTTGTACAGACAGTTCAGAAAGAGCAGTTGTATGTAACAAGGAAAAAAAAAATCTTAGTTAATATATTTCTTGATATTCAAGTCAGTCTCTTCTTTCTCTCACTTCCTTACAATCATACAGACTTGCAATCATGTTGCAATTGCTATTACAGTCTAATGTGGGCAGTCATGCAGAGGTCCAAATTTGTGCTCTTTGGAATACAGTTTTTGAAATGCAGACAGTTGTAGTATTGGGAAATTTTTTGAAAGGAGTGAATGAATTTAATTTCATCCATGAAGGTCAGATTCCTACATCTTCCTCTCTCAGATTTTCACTGTGAATTGCATGTCAGATATTTACCACAGCAAGAATTACTGGGATTTCAAGACTAATGTTCCTGTCCATCCCACTCATCCTACAAAGCTCCCTTTCAAATACCAGTTGCTATTTTCCCATTTTAGTCCTCTTCAGAAATCAGATATTCAAGCTTCTTGATAAAGATTGGTTCATAGCATCTGTAAGTCAGTTTTGTTATCTGGAAGGGTGCTAGAAAAGGGAGGTGGGATAAATAGCCTTATGGTCACTGAGTTTGAAATTATATCCAACATGAACTTTCCTGCTATAGGTATCAGACTACATTTTCTCCCTCCCAAAACTGTCCTGCTTTTCCAAGATCTATTCTGGTAGCATTCAAGGGGAAAGACTTAACTGCTTTATTTTTAATGAAAAGCCTATGTGGTCGGGGTGTATTAACTTGCACTAAAATGTTTGTCAAAGTCCATGCTAAAGGCTCATTGAAACAATCAAAGATACAACAAGCATGCTGATCTGTGTTTTCATTTTATTTTCGGTTTTGTATTTCTAGATCTGTTCCCGTCCCTCAAAATATTGAGCAGGGCTCCCTGAAGCAATTTTATTAGGTATCACAGTGTGGGTGCACGCATATCATTCAAGTGCTGATAAACGGGACCAGGTATATTTTAATAACCTTCAGTGTGAAAGGTATTTGTGCACCACTTTTACATACAGTCAGTCACTGTATATCTTGGCAAAGCAAGATCCATTTCTGAGGAAAGAGAACTATTTCCATCCTTAATAAGTCATTCCAAGTTTCCTGTGATTTTATAAATAATTGGGCAAGCAGCCGGCTTTATTCTCCCTAATTTAATATGGCAGACTCGGAGAGCAGAAAAGTTCAGTCTCAACATAAGCTCTAGAATTGGGTTTTGACCAAGATTTCCCCCTTCCCTCTCTTAATGAGATAAAGTTTATCATAAAACATACTTACCAAAGCAGCTGAGACAGGGCCCAGGCTTCACATCTATTTCCTAGGAGCCCCCTGCTCATAGTCACCCTTGCATGCTGCATGCATGAGGTCACAGTGTGCTGGGTTTGCTTTGGGGAGCTGGCAGCTACGTTGACAGTCTTAGCTAATACACTTGTCATTTGGGAAAATAAAGAAGTGCTTGCAGTTTAAATTAGTTTGTGAGTAATTGGAAAAGGAAATATAAAGTCACACTGTTTTATTTGCATGTCAGGAAGCCAGTGAGGTGATATATTGAGTACCTGGGTTACTGGCAAAGGCCAAACATTCTCATGACAAGCTGGGATTTTTTCAAAACTTTGGGGAGATACAGTGATCTTCACAAATCTCTCAAGAGCAGCTCAATGCAGATACATGAGGAGGTTGCAAAGCTTATTTTTTATTCATGAAAGAAGGTTAATTGAAAGGACACATTCCTTCATAAAGGTAAGAGCAACAAGAGGAACTTGTCATTATACATACCTGAAAAGAGATTTTTTTGAGTCTGCTTCTGCAAATAGTGTTTTGCAACATTTTGGGAAAGTTGTTCAAGCTGTTTCTAATTGTCATTCTATTCTAAAAGAGGTTAAATAAAGTCTCTACCTACTCTTTGGAAGTTCAGGAAAATTAATTAATGTTATTGAAATTGCTTATAGGTGTCCTATAATGCTATTACAGGTCAAAGCAGTGCATTGATGTTCATTACTTTCAAATACAAGGGAAAGGGATTTTTTTGTTGCTCAAATGCCTCAGGTCATATTTTAAGATCAGCTTCATTTCCAGAATGCAACCCAGATGTATTGTTATGGATTTAAAAATAAAATTATTGCTTAAAGCTAAAACACGATAATAGGAAAATTAACTTGTTCTGACGAGTCATAACATAGAGTAATTTCCTTTTAAAAACAAAAATAAAATCTCACTTTGCTCCCTTAACGCAGATGGTATTCTTCTGGAAGAAGTAACACATCCAGTTTGAATTTATAATGCTTCCTAAACCACTCTGCATTCCTAAAAAAAAATAATTATTTTACAGTAAATAAGGATATTTTCCTAAAGAGGTCTACTCCCAATTTTAAATTCTGTGTTAAGAAAATTAAGAAACTCTTAGCTGAGTTATACTTTCCTATAATTTGCATGATTTTTTGATAAAGAGTACCTGAGCACCTCTTCTGCACCCCTCTTCTCTTTTCTATCTTTGTATTTCTATTCATCAGGATGAAAAGAGATCTCTCAAAAACTGAAATGGTCTTTCTGGATAGTGACATAATGTTCTCAGGTAGAACGGAGGTTTTAAAGATGCAGACAGGTTGAAGAGTTCGTTTGGGTAGTGAGGCAATCCTGTTGCCTGAAGCAGAACTGTTTCTGCTTTGCAGCAGCAGGGTTGAGCAGCACAACCTGTGTGCTCTCTGGAAACTGTAGATCTGAATCTGATTTTCACAAAGGTTGCTTCATACTACTCAGGTGGTAGAAAGAAGTCTTAAAGTGAGTATAAATTATAATTGTACCTACTACAAGGCCTCTTTATATGGCTAAATCAGTTGAAATTTGCTTTGGTATAAATGCATTTCAGGTCCTCATACTTTTAATTTGGCATAAAAAAGGAAAGTAAAAAGAGAACGAAAACCCTTTCAGTGTCCCAAGTTAAGGTTGGATAATAGCCATACTGTAACATAAGATAGGATTTCAAAGATGTCTCAGGAAACAGGGCTCCAGCTTCCATTCACTGTTCAAGTGGGCTGAGTGACTCACTTCCTTAGCCTTGTTTGAAACCCTATCCAGAACAATTATTCTGTCTTCATAGAACTAGATTGTTTTCTAATGACTGGCTGCAATCTGACAGACCCCCTATCACAAAAAGTCTCCTTTGGGTCAAGCAATAGAGCTCTTTGTTTTCGGCATTGGAAGTCTTACCTAGCAGTACACGTGTTCAAGTTATAGCTGGCAAGCATATAGTTTTTGCCTATGGCGTCACTATAGTGCCACCTCAGAAGAGCTAATCACGATGAGGTTTGGTCTGTGTTTGAACACTTACATGGCAGGTTCCCAAACAAAACACCAGGTGTTAGTCATTCTGTAGGGCTTACTACTCCATTTGAGTCAACAGTGAACCATTAAAAAAAAAAATTAAAAAAAACAGCCAGCAAGAGAATTACCCTGTGAACAGACAGTGACCGCAGGGTCCAGGGTTTTTGGTCCACACCAGCCAATGTTGTTTTTCTAAATTTGCAGGGGCACTTACAAAATTACATCCAATTCTATTAGAAGTACAGAGATGTATGTGAGACTGCCCATGCTTCCATTCTGAGTAAATAGGCTGAGGAGTTAGTTGACAACAGATCAAAAAGAAAATAATAGGAGATGTTTAGAGTTGGAATAGTTTCTGTGGCAGTTAAGAATCTAGTACAACTTCATCTAATCTTCAGGTAGCTATCTAGCTTCCCCCTATCTAGTCAGTGGAGAGAAACAAGCACCCACAGAAGATGGCCCCTCTCCTCCACGACATTATAGAAACAGTAAGGATAACTCATCCCCTGGAATCTTCTGTCAATTCACAAAAGAGGTGTCCTGGATGAATTTATATTAAACAACTTTAAACTAAACGGCTTTAATTGCAATATCATCATATTTACACATACTCTAAACATGAAGTAAACTGAATTGTTTTCGAGATGATATTACAGTGTATAACTTTAAGAATCTTACTGATTCATGAAGCAGTGAATAAATGGTGAGACATATATAGAGAGATACACACATGCATATATATGAATATGTATTGTTATTCAATCAATATCTGAAACTGTCACCAATGCAAAACAGCCAAAGGTCCTTTCTGGAAAGCAGCAAGCCAAAAGTACAAGGTGATTAATAGTGATGTATTTTATCGATTTTATTAGCAAACAAGTCCTCAAACAACTGTTTTTTGTTCTCTGGGGCAAAATTCCCAGCACACTGAGCATCTAAGTATTTGTTAATTTATGATCAGTGAAACAAGGTCACTGAATGCATTGGATTTTTTACCATTCAATAAGTAATATTAGAAAGTATCTCAAGTCTTTGCTCCTGCAGGAATTTTGCAATAATAAATGTCAAACTCTTGGCATGGACAGATTGATTTGGAACATCTAAACTGCAATTCACCCACTTAATTTTTAATCATTACTTTGAAACCAGCCCATGATAGTACTAAACTACAGCCATTTTTCACACTGGCTGTATAATGTTAACTGTCTACATCTTTATTTAGCCATCATGATATTGATTTGGATTTAATACAGCCTTTGCAAATTACAAATCTCTAATATGTAAGAGACCCCAGGAAGAACTTTTGACCTCCAATATGCAAATCTTCTTACTTACCTGTAATGAGCTATGCATTAAGCATTTGATCTAAGCTGTTCTGGTTGTCTCTACTGAAAAAGAGAAACGGGCTCCTGGAGAATGTGATTAATTTCTCTTAGGTTAGTCAGGATGTTAAGAAAGAAGAGTCAGATTTTGCAGGTGTTTACCTTTATTCAGTGATTATAAATAGAGTCTTGGTATATAGTTTATATCTTTAGGGCACTAAAGTTAGGAAAAATTAATCCCACTCCTAATTATTACTAATGACTCCAGCAAATACCAGCCTTAAAAAAGGAGACAAAATTCTACAGTATAAACTGACTTTTCATATACAGAATCATAGTATCATAGAATCGCAGAATGTCTGCATTGGAAAGGACCTTTCAAAGTCCAATCGCCTTACAGTTATCAGAGACTTCTTCAACTAAATCAGGTGGTTAAGAGCCCCATTCAACCTGACCTTGAATGTTTCCAGGGATGGGACATCTATTTCCTCTCTGGGCAACATATATGTATATGTAGACCTGTATCTATAAATGTGTCTGTCTTCCTCTAACTTGGAAAATAGATAAAAGGTTAAGGAGTTTGGACCAAGGAGTCTCCCTTCCACTCATGTTTAAGATACAACAGAATAGTGTGCAGTCTATTTTTCCTGGGTGAATGTCACTGCTTTTTGAATAAACCAAACTCATTTTAGGGCAAGCAGTGGTTTTCTGGAGATTCTTAATTGGAAGTGGGTTTTATTTCCAATTTTATTTTCTTTTAATGACTACAGAAAATATGTTGAGCTACATAATCTTGACTCAAATGACAAATCAGTCTTTCAGACAGCATAAATGATAGGAATTTTAAGAGTTTTATTGGCAAGGTATTCCTATACCAAAAGAGACGTCCCAGTACAGAACTCTATTACTTTGAGATTAACTGACCATCTGATTCTTTAGAGTCACTGAAATGAAAAATACTAGCCTATCCTTGAATTCTATTTCTGTGGCCATAAACTACTGTAGGATTGATGATGCACTACAAAGGCAATCTGACCAGTAATTTCTGTGTGGTAGCAAATTTGGCAACCAGAAACAGGATTCAATCTGAAAGAGGTTTTTAACCTGCCAGGTGAGAAATCTGAGTAATCTGAACTCCTGAATTCTCCTGATTTGTATCAGGAGAAACAAATAAAACCCATAAATAAAACCAGTGGATGGATGAGCTTCACCACTGCTCTGGCATTTCTCCATGGGACTCTGCTGTTCTTGCAATATTTGTTTTTTTAAGCTCTCACATCATTAAAAAACAACTAAATACCAAACAAATAAACAAAGCCTATCCTAAGGAGTGGACCTAAGTACAATAATTAGAGCATGAGCCGTACTCATAGTTTTTCAAAGTTAGAGGACTTGGTCCATGATTTGAGATCAGGTTCCACCTCTGTTAAGAACACAAACCAGAAGACACTTTTAAGAGTCCCGAGACATAATGTAGGCAGCACAGCACTCCTAACCAACAGCCAAGCACGTGGCTCTGGCCAGCAGGTCTAATGAACAAGATTAGTAACTGTTTTATGAATTAAAATTTGAAGTAAAAAAAAAATAGTGTTTCATTTTCTCAGTAACCTCAATCTAATTATTGCCAGCAGGTTCAGTTGGCAAATTTTAATATTTTTTTCCTCCTTTCATTTGTAACTGAAAGACCTTAGCCTCTTATTTATTTCTCCTCTAATGCTGTTGTAGTTACATGCCAGCTAGTTCTACTATTTTCTTTTTTTCACCTTTTTATAAGGTTTTATTTTCCAGTAAAATAAATATAAGAAGTATGAAGTGCTATAAAAGCTCACTTTCACATTTGTTTCTCTGCATTGTTAGCAATCCAAAGTAGCCACATGTTCTTAGCATGTCCTGTCTGGCAGGAGCACCCATTGCTGAATTTCCTACCACTACTGTCGAATCCTGGGAGGCTCTGGTCAGTCAGATGCATTGGTGCTTGATAGTATTTTCAGAAAGCCTTTTCACTGAGAAATGAGTGATCACAAGAACTTCACCAAACATAAGAAACACTGATAGTCAGCAGGCTGAAGGAGGTGAAAGAGTGCTACTGCAAGACTGTAATGAACTTGAAGATGTCTTCTTATTAATAATTGATATTTAAACATCCTGTTAACCTGATCTTTTTTCTTCATAAATTCTCAAAGATACTGTTGCTCTCAAAAGTGAGATCTGGAGCTCAAAATACATTCAATTGTCAGTAGCTTCAGGTATCACTGACATAGTGAAGGAATAAAGACCAGAGGAGTAGGTCTCCACACTCATTATTTGGAAGCTGAGATTGTTAAAGGACAGAAAAGAGAACACATTTCAGAATTCAGTAATTCCAATAATTCAATAAAGCATAATTCAATAAAGCATTAACTACTAAAAACTTATTAAAGAAAATATCTTCAGGGAAATGCAAAGGATTTCCTCTGACTTTCAAGAGGAATCTTTATGGGAGAAGGCATTCAATTAATATTACTGTGGAGATAGCTATTGGTTCTTTTTTAGGAATCTTAACCATATGATTTAATGATAATAATATCTAATAATACTTAATACCTTAGAGTGGAATAGACTGAATGTGGTTGATTTAGAGAAAGACACCAGATGCCTCTGTTTACTTCACTTTTAATTGTAACATCTTATACAATTAGGTAGAAGTCTGGTAAACATTTAGTGCTGTAGACTCACTTTTGTTTTGGTACACAGACTCTTTCATTTTGATTCAAGTTTTCATTTGTCTGTCACATAACTGTTTCATAAGGGAAGATTTTCATGGTGTAGAGAAATGTCACGCTTTAGGGTCAGGGTGGCCCCTTAGACCTAA
>JANIJG010013103.1:0-39021 GCA_024611175.1 Megaceryle torquata | reverse complement strand
AAAATAAAATGAGAGAAAAAAAAAAGTGCATATTAATGTTCAAAAAGAGATGTGAATATTGATGCTACAAGAACATTTCTATAGTCCTTGGAAGTAGCTGTTTTACTGGAAGGAGCTTTGATTATTCTGGTAGCTGGGAAGAAGCTTTGTGAGGAGCTAGTAGGACCTGGTGGAGCTTCATCCCTGGCCCAAGCCAGGGTTTCTGCTCCAAGCCTAAGAGCTTGCCCGTGGGCTCTGGCATCTCTGTTTCAGCCTGGGCATCCCTTGGGAAATGGGAAACCCAACAAGAACCAGACCCACAACACAACCACCACACCCGCTGCTTTACCTCAGCAGAGGGCCTGGACTCGCAGGAGATGAAAACACGGAATGAGCAGAAGTCAGCACGAGGGAGGGAAATGGAGAGTTAACCAAATATTTAAGATAGCATCAATGTAAAGTGTGGTTTGCTGAGATTTTCTTTCAGTATTATCTGCTGTCATTTAGCAATTGTATGTACACATATGCACCCACAAAATACAAAGTGGTGGGATGCAAAGTTTTCCTGGCATGGGCTTCAACAGATGCATTACACATGGAGGGAAGAGGCGCAACTAAGCTGTTCAGATCACCCCTCACGAGTGCCAATAAAATCTTTATACCATGCCATTAAGCATTCACAATGCACCATCTGGACTGCAGAAAAGCTAATTTTGGAATATTTTAAACACAGCAGTGTATAAACTCCAGTGCATTAGTTACCTGTTACGTGTAGGGTAGTTCTGCAGGAGTCAGAGAGAAATGGTAAAAGGCACATATGGGTGGAGCACTGCAAAACAAACTGCATCCACAACTGTGCAGTTTCCATGCAGCCCAGGCTCACGCAAAGCCCCTATGGGCTCTGTGGTGCACTGGAAAGTTGCAGATTGTCCTGTTCCCAGTGGATAAGCACTCCTTTTCTAGCCAACTACTAGAATTCTTTCTGGGTTTTTTTGACACATTTATCTGATTTTGGCCAAATTTCCCTGATGGGCAGTGGTGGAGATGGTGGAGAGCAGCATCTCCTACACCTGAATGGCAAAGAGGAGGACCAGCAGGATAAGGAAGCAGCCAGCAGGTGGACAATGTTGTCTGTGCAACCAGTGGCTTGGCAGGCTCCATTGAGTTGCTGGTTGCAGGCCAGCACTGTGGTTGGGGTTGATTATTTCTCCCCTGCCTTCACAGATGATCACTGTGCATACAGCCTGTGCCACCCCACACAGGCACCATGGTTCATCCTCAGTCAAAACTCAGGACTGGAAGGAGACCTTCCGGACAGACAGGCAGCCCATGTAAATTACATATATTCTTCAAACTGGAAAACTGTCATTTTACATTTTTTTTCCCTATTAGCACAAGGGAGCACTGTAAGAAGCCCCACCACTCTGCTTCCCTCTAGGGCACTCAGGCCCGTGCCTGCAGGTAGGACCCCTACAGCCCCATCTCTGCTTTTGTAATCAGAAAATCCCTTGTTTATCTGCCTAATTTATCTCTTAATTAAGGTACCTTAATGCCTTCATTAGGTCCTTGTCTGTAGCTTGTTTTAATACCTAAAGGCATTTGGCTGCTCTTTCTGCTGGCTTGGACCCATCAATACCTTAATGAGACCTGCAATAGTATGGACCTTTCCCCTCCCACTGATGACTGTTAACACTTTCAGTTACAACTGCACACACATGCTCACACATCTTTTTGGGGAAAAAAGAAACAAACCTGAAAATATGGAATGCACATATAAAATTGCCATGCCTCCAGAGGAAGTGTTTCTTTTCACATATTATATGGGTTTACTATCCAATAACATTTTGAAGAATAGGTTCTTATATTTGAGTTAAGCAGTTTTCTATGTATTTTGCTGGAAATAAAAATATTTTAACAAAGTAGCAATAGTAGTCCAACTAAAATGCTATGCCCTTCTCTTTTCCTAGCTTCTTTGCAACACTGTATTTGCCTTTTCTACACTTCATATGTAAGGAAGCTCAAATCTGCCTTTAGCTGAGGATGGCTTTAGGTTTTTATCCATTTCTGAGCTGTTGTTTTGTGCTGACTTTTCCTTGGAAAGGCTCAGCACCTCCCTTCCACCTCAGAGACTTATTTCATTTTATAGTACTAGAAGGTTCTTGGCTGCTCTCAGTGTTGCAGGATGTGTCCTCCTTGGCACATTGGCATGAGGACACAAGGAAGGTTTTGCCCTCTGTGCTGATGCAGAGGGCAGGTACATGGTGGGGGATGAGCTGGGAAGTCTGAGGTCAAGTGTAGCACCCTGCATGGACACATAGAACAGCCTACCCACATCTCTAGCTTTCAAGGTGATACCTGCTATAACAAAAGCTGGGATGCCACAGTGAGATGAGTCCCTCAAGTGCATACATATGGGTAAATATGAAAATAAACTGTCAGAAAATATGGTTGCCTGAGGTGTGTAAGGAAGCAGCAATAAGAGGCAATAAACTGTCTCTTATTAGATTTGTTCCTATCCTAGACTTATGATTAAATCATGGATAAGTCAAAACCACCTCCTCATGAGATGCAATATCAGGCTTTATCTGTGGATTCATTTTCTGCCTGCACAGGCACTGACCCTCTTGGCTGGATCCACAGTGTTGGAAGAGAATGCACAGCACCCTGGCTCAGGCAGAGACAGGTCCATATCCAGGCTGGAGAGAGCTGGTGGCAAGTCCTGTAGAAAGGGTTGGTTGGGAACACCATGAGAGATGTCAAACTCAACAAGCCATACATTTCATAGCAGTTTGAGCAACCATCCAAGACTGTGAGATGCTCTTCAAGAAAAGAGATACAGCATTATCATTTCAATGATAACAAAAATATCCCCACTTTCCTCTTCCCTAAACCCCCATAGGTCCCCTCAGCTCTTTTCTGTATTCCCCAAAACACATTCATGCACCCACTTGTTCCTTACCCAGCACCAGTCACAGACTGGCAGGTGAACCTCTTTGATTTCTAGATCTGAACATCTTTGTGGGACTCCCTGGTGCTTCCCCTACTTTTCCTTTCCTTTTGGAAACTATGGAAGAGGAAGCAGAAGCAAGAAACTTTCAATTAGCATTGCTAAAAAAATAGCCTAACAAGGATCATCAACTAGAGAATGCAATGTTTGCTGCACCAGTATCTTCAGGCTACTGTATCAGTACTGTATCTTTGTATCAGTCTTCTCAATGGCAAAGGTTGCCAGTCCTCAGATGGTGTGTGCCAGGGTGCAGGGTCTCCCCTGCCCTGAGAATTGCTGGAGCCTGCGGCCATGGGATGTTCCATGGGCTCTTGTCCCAAAGCCTGACAGCTGCAAAAAATATCCATCGGATGATAACCATAAAAGAAAAAAACAGGGACAGATCACTCAAAATGTTTGCCCAAAAGGAAACTGCAAAGGACCAGAAGGAGGGTTTTTCTAATCAGCCTTAATGTGGTCTTTCTGGCACTGGCAAAAGATGGGAGAAAAATTCTCTTTCTCACTGTTTCAAGATGCTATACTTTTAGTTATTTTGTGATGGTCCTCCTCCCATCCAAACTCCATCCTTTGCTGTGACAAGGTAGATACAAATAGATCTTTCACAGCTGAGTCTTTCCAGTGACATCCAGGGATGGTCTAACCTTGTCCAGTCTGAGAAGGGCAGATCTGGGCTTGTCTACATGAGGAACTGCACTGCCTTAACCACATCAGTGTGCTGAGAAGTGTTCATCCTCCAAGCATGAACATGCTTCCCCCAGTGCAAAGGTGCTCAAATACCAGGATAAGATACAGAAAGGAGAATAGCTATGCTGAAATAAAATGATGTCTGTGTTTTATGCCTCAGGTGGGTGGAGCAGCTTCTGGGATAGCTGAAAACACTTGTGGATACAAAGTGGAACAGGGCCCCAGATCAGTTCATGGTGAGATCGCCACACACAGGCATCCCTTAGCTCACCTCTGCCTTTGAACCACTGCCAGTGGTGGGAGATGCAAAGCCACTGTGCCTGTGCTCAGACTTTCACATTCACTTTTCTCCAGCAGCAGCCCTCCTTTGCTTTTGTCACCTAGGTGTGGGGGAAGTAGATGAATTAGGTCTTCAGGGTCAAGTAAATGGCTTAGAAGATGCTGGGGCAGAAGCTGACCAAGTCTGCAAGGTTCAGACCTTGCAAACCACGGCATGAAGATGGTCAAAATTTCCAAGCACAAGAAAGTGTTTCTTCAGTTTGTGAATGTTTAATTTTTTCTTTTCTGGATGTAAAAATTTTGCCTAAGGAATGTAGAAGGTCTAAGGCAGAGCATTAACATGCTGTCAGCCTAATCACACAATAAAACCTGCCACAGTGCATCCAGAATATCCATTTATGGAGTGAATGATGCTGAAAAAAACCTGTTGTTTACAGCTTAGCATCTCCTCTGTTTGAAAATCACCCAAAGAGAGGAAGGAACTGGGAGAGGATTCATTTGGTGATTTAATGTTTAAATAAGAGTGTGAAATGGATATTTCTGTCTCCACTCAAGAGGATTTGGGATTTGATTCCTCCAACTCTCTATGACCACTGATGGGGCATGAGTGCATCTGCTACTCAGATGTCCACTGAAATGGGTGTCAAGAGATGGGAAAAAGCCCATGGGAATGAGGTGCTGTCACACTTACAATGGTAGTGGAGAGAGGGAGAGGGAAAACAGCATATTTTTATGAATTATTTCAGCAGAACTATTTTGTTAGTAACTACATATGGGATGTGAGTCCATCCTGTTGATAGCTTTAGGAAGAACAGGCACTGTAGAAGGAGCAGATCCCAATTTTCATCTCTATTACCAGCCCTCTCTAAATCCATGGATTCGTGGTTTGTGGTAGAGTGGTGGCAGGGTTGCACCCACATGGCCATACAGCTCTGGTGGCACTAACATCCTAGCAGCCTAGCCTTTCCCTGGATTTTACCTGTATTTTATAGGTAGCAGTCTGAGCCATCTATAATTGAATCCCTGAAAAATCATGAGCTAAACCAATAGTTATGTTTATTTTGGTTAGTTGAAAGAAACTGATACCTTCCAATTACTAGAGCTAATGATATTGAGTTCCAATATGAAGAAACATTCCCCATTTCCCAAATAAGTTGCACATTCAGGCTAATCAACCCTCGCATCACCTTTGCAAGGTATGTAAGTATGATCACTGCTGAGTAACAGGGAGCACTTCAAGGGAAAAAAAAATGTAATTAGGAATCCCAGTTGTTGAAATAAGATACGCTACCCACAGCACCATGCTCTTCCTGGAAAAATCCCATATAGGTGCCCAGCTCCACCCCACCTGTGTCTGCCCAAACACAAATCCTCATTCCTCAGCGGGTTATTTGCATTTAATGAGCTTGTGTGAGTCCTCAAGGCTGCATCTACACCAGGACCCTGGCAGCACTGTGAACTGGTGGCCCCGGGAGGCTATTGAAAAAAGGCTGGAGGACCATACCACTCCTCAGAATGATGGGGCCCCAAAATGTTCAACCATGCTGAGCCTAACTTTTGCCTCTCCAGACAATCTGCACAATATAAAAGGAAATATTGTTGCTCTGATTAGCTTATACTTTTCACTTCTTTTAGATAAAACAGTCACTTGATAAATCTCGCCCCAGATTTACCTGCTTTCCTATTTATTGTGCAGCCTGCTATGTCACTTCCCTTCCATGTTATGGTACCTGGAATATATTATTTCAAAAGTATTTTTCCTTAAAGTGCTATTTTGAGTGACACAGGCAAGGGCAAGAGCAAGTGTGGTCTTGGGAACCTTCAGCCATAGTGTCTGCTGTAACATATGGCATGACTGCTGAAATGCTGCCATCCGATATGGAACAATTGTGGTCACTCAAGCAACTTCACCTAAGAAATGCAGTAATGTTGTTACAGATGGAATACATCCTGTATTTATCTACCATCTCCTATTCTCTGTATTGGTGCCACCAGACATGTGCATCCATTTTCTCCATCCTGCTAGCTCCTGGCACATATGTGGTGTGCTGCAAAGAATTCTGCTCGCTGAAGGAGACAGCATCAAATGGACTTAGCACATCATCAGCCCTTACTTTCTGTCCTCCCTGTTGCTCTCCTCCTCACCCTCCCTTTATAAATCCAGCACCAAGCTGGAGGATGTCCACAGCCTTTAGCACTAGGGAAGAGCTGTTCTGGGCATCTCCTAACACCATTTTCTACAAAGAACAGTACCAACATTGAAATCTGCCTGATTTTCTCCCATTTTCCTCAGAACAGAGCAGGGTTACTCAGAAAGCTTATTCTAAAAATCTGCAGAAGGACAATACACATCATCATACGCACAAATAAACACATTGCTCTAGGGGAAAGTACCAACATAATGATGGAAGCTTTCTGAGCTGCTCCCCAGAATTCTTCAGTAGGGATTGTTAGTTTTTGCCAGCTTTCTAAAGACTTTTCCATGAGGGCCATCAGCAGGGTGTTTTGCTGATATGCCAGTATTTAACAAAAATAATGAGAAGCAATTCAAAGTAGCCCATGCAGGATTGTGTGCAGAACTGGCCATGATCCAGATCTCCATACTGGGACTTCAAGGCTGTGCTGGAGCAACAGTGGCACCTGGGCAAGGCAAGAACATATGCAGGGTGGTGCAGGTCAGGAAGAGGTTAAACAATGTGTGGGAGGAGATGACCTGAAGACTGGAGGATGTGGTTGTTGCTCTGGGGCATGGGCAGGAGCACTTCCAGCAGAAGCCCTTTAATGTGGTAGGAGACAGGAGCAGACTTAGGTCTCCTTACTTACACATCTGCTGAGGAGAACTTAAGGCAGGCACCAAACAGAAGAGATTCGGTTAATTAATTCAGAAAAGTTAATTAATACTATGGCTTCATTGGAGCTTTCTGGGAGCATCAAAGCAGTCACATGTTTCCTGTCATGACACTGTTTGTTAGCAAGATGGCCTTTGTTGGCAACAGCAGATTCCATGTCCACCAAAGGCTTTGTCCTCAGAGATGCTTCCTAAGCTCGGAAGAGCATTGGCTGATGTGGGCTTTAGGAAGGTATCTCCAAGACCATGGATGCAATGAGCTGGAGGCGCAAGCTTTCCCCATCCAGTCATGTATGGACTCCCAACAAGAGCCACAATGTCATCTCTCACAGAATCACAGAACTTCATAGATTGGAAAAGACCTTAAAGATCATCTAGTCCAACCATTAACCTAACACTGAGAAGGCCTTGACTAAACCCTATCCCTCAGTACTATGTCTTAAATACCTCCAGGGATGGGGATTCAACCACTGCCCTGGGCAAGCTGTTCCAGTGCCTGGTAACCTGCTCAGTAAAGAAATTCTTCCTATGATCCAACCTAAACTTCCCTGGGCGCAACTTAAGGCTATTTCCTCTTGTCCTATCTCTTGTTACTTGGGAGAACAGAGTAACACCCACCTCTCTACCTTTCAGGTTGCTGTAGAGAGTGATATGGTCTCCCCTAAGCCTGCTTTTCTCCAAGCTAAACAACTCCAACTCTCTCAGCTGTTCCTCATAAGACATGTACTCCAGGATCTTCACCAGCTTTGGACATGCTCTAGTGCCTCAGTGTCCTTCTTGTGGTGAGAGGCCCAAAACTGAACACAGTACTCCAGATGCAACCTCATCAGTGCCAAGTACAGGTGTAGAATCACTTCCCTGGTCCTGCTGACTACACTGTTCCTGATACAGGCCAGGATGCCATTGGCCTTCTTGGCCACCTGGGTACACTGCTGGCCTATGTTCATCAGGCTCTCAATCAACACCCCCAGGTCCCTCTCTGCTGAGCAACTTTCCATCCACTCCACCCCAAGCCTGTAGCGCTGGCGGGGGTTGTTGTAGCCAAAGTGCAGCACCCAGCATTTGCCTTACTGAAATTCATACCACTGTCATTGACCCATCAATCTAGTCTGTCCAGATCCCTGTGCAAAGTCTCCCTACCCTCAAGCAGATTGACTTCCACCCAGCTTGGTGTCATCTCTAAACTTACTGAGGGTGCCCTTGACCTCTTCATCCAGGTCATCATTAAAGATATTAAACAGAACAGGCCCCAGCACTGAGCCCTGGGGGGCAGCACTCATGACCATCCAACAACTGGATTTAACTCTACTTAACTGTCTTTCAAGAGAAATCAACATTTCTGGCATGATATCTTCCAAAAGCACTGTGTGCATTTGATTGCAAGGACCAGCCTGAGAGCAGCTCTGGAGAGGGGGATTTATAAAAGCCCCATGGGGACAGAGGGTATTTGGGAAACAGAAAGCTAAAAGCCATTATCTATATGCTTAATGCCTTTACTTACGAGGCAGTTTCCCTTGTTCCAATGCTATTAGCTTCCAGGTAACACTGGGAGGATAAGACCCCTTTTCACATGGAGTAATCAGTCAGAATATCCAAATAAGCATGTGAAAGCATACCAAGCATGAGAAATAATCAGCTCTCCTGTACACATATCCTTGCTTTCTCCTTGTCCAGGAGGAAATACCACCTTGGATCAGAGGGCAGATTCCATAAGGAAACGCATTTTTTTGTTTCTGCCCTTAACGATGCCTTTGCATTAGCACAAAAACTGTCTTTGCTAGCTGGAAAGAGATAAGATGTAACATACAGGAACACTCTAGAATGTGGGTTTACGGAGGAGAGGTGGTATTTGTGCTAAAAAAGGTAAGTAAGCAAAAGGAGCAGCTTGCATTATGATAGCTGTTAGGTGGAGGATTTTGAGCCATGACTGTTCTCTCAGCAGCATCCATGTTTTCATCCTTTGGTCACCCCATGGAGTTCACCAGCAGTGAAATTTTCTTATGACATCCAACCCTGACACAGTTTTGCTCTGGAGTTTCCACAAGTGATTTTCCATGGCCGTATTCATGTGTCCTCTGCAGGCTCTGCAGTTCACCCATGGGGAAGTGTTTGCAGTGGTGAGATGTCCAGGCTCTGTCCCACACCATCCCTACTCCAGGGCATGGTGCTCAGCCACAGGTTGCGCTGCACATGGCCACGCCCAGAAGTATCTGCTTTCGGGCCCATGCAACAAATCCTAAAGTGCAAGTAACCCCTGTGAGATGAATAAAATCTGGTTTCAGGAAGATAGATAGTTCACCAACCAGCATGGTAGTGGTTTAACATTAATAAGTAAAAGCACATTAGCTGGTGGAGGGACTCAGTTCTAGTTAATGGAGTAATATTGGTGTTTTAATAGCTAGAAAGCCCCACTTACCCAGGGAGGCTTCAAGACAGAGGCTCCAGCTCCTTCATTTCCCTTGGCTCAGAAGTCATTTCTTCCCGAGATCAGTAAGAAGACATCATGATGGTATCAAAACTTGAACAGTGCTGAGATTGCACCCAGGAACTAGCACACACTTTTAGCTACCCTGTAGCTGTAGGTTATTGAAAAATAGAGCAGCACTGTGCATGTGGGGGCAAGGGGATGCCAGAAGATCACCTGCACACTTTAGGGCTGTAATTGGAAAAGCATGAGGAAATTGCAAGCTAGCATCACCTCACACCAGCAGTCCTGGCTAGAAAGCTGGATTTAACACATCGCCTTGCCAAAGCACTTGCAAGCACCGTTTGGCGTCATCGCAAGCAGTGCTGAACGTTTCTACAGGACATGTGGCCAAAATTATAAATGTAAGGACTTTTCCACAGCACGTTAGCTGGGATGGACAAACCCCCTGCGTAGCCCAGTTGTCCACACCAGTTGCTGTGGGGTTCATGTTTATGCCTACATCAGTGCCTCCAATGGGACGTATGTGAGGTCACACACTGGACACCAACCTCCTCATCTCAGCCCATGGAAACCACTAATAAAATAAAGTAAACTTGAAATGGCTATCTGGGCCCTAATTTCTGAAAGGAAAAATGACCCTTTTCAGGCTAAAGGGCTTGAGCGATGCAGGTGGATTTATCAGGGTGGTCCTTTTCCATGAGTCTCTGAGGATAATTATAATGATCTTAATACATGTTTTAATAATTACTGGGAGCCAAAGGCTAACTCAAAATCATATGAGTTGTGGCTGAAAAGTTACAATATGTGGCTGGACAATCAGATTCCACTGATTTGCATTATTTCTTGAGAGAACAGTGAATACTAACACAAAAACCTGGTGGTTTAGTTTAATTTTATGTCTCAGACCAGACCACTATTTTTGATATCTATGTTTATAAAGATCATATCCCCTAAATAAAACATCTAAAAATAAAGAGAAGACTAATGAAAACTTAGGAAATCCAAGACTTTTAGGGGAAATTACTTTTTTGAATGCTAGAACATGTTATTCATGTTTCACCCACTGCTCGAAGAAGCTTTGAAGGAGAAGCAGAGAGGAGCAGCTCTTCCCCAGTTTACCCCCATGGCATAACTGGAGGTTTTGCAATGACAGACCTCACTTACACAGACATACTTTTGTAATTCACATAATGCACAATGGCAAAGAAAAATTGCACAGCTGCTTGGCAAGCTGAGATTTATCCTCCCCTTTTAATGTTCCCCATTTAAGATGTTAGCTCACAGGTAGAGCAGCACTCCTGCAGTTGCTGTGCTGTGTGGCACAGCGAGGACAGGCAGAGCCTTCTGAGGATAAATATTATTTAAAATATATCTGACCTGCAAGCTCTGTATCCAGAGCTGAATCCGAACTTGCCAAAAGTTCAAGGATGCTCAGATCAGAGGTTTTGGTTCAGGCATGTCTCTGGAGACCTCAGAAACCCGTTTACTTTGCAAAGAGAAAAACAGGAAGCAGAGACCATTTCAGCTCCCGGGGCCTTTCCTCCAGCTGAGCTGGCATGGTCTAGGAGAGATTATTTCGGCTGCAGGCACAAAGAGTAGGAACTTTCCTCTGCTATTTAGTTATGGCTTCATCTGTGGAGTATTAACCCCCCGACAGGAGGTGACGCCTGCTAGCAGACTGTTTCCCAGCCAAGCTGGTGGAAGCCAAAGGGCTGGATCAATGGTATCTCGGGCTCATTGGCACTCAGAGGTAGCTTGCTTGGAGCATCCTTTCTGTTCAGAGGTTATCATCTGTGCTAAGCAAAGAGAATTGAGTCTTGGTTTGGCCTCTCTCTGGCTCTTGTATCTTGGCTTCCAGGTGGCTTTCATGTTCAGGTGGTTGGGGTTTATCAGAGGAAAACTTCTCTCAGAAGTGAGTTTTAAATCCATACGTTTGTCAAAATTGCATGTGAAGTCTAGAAACCACAGCACACAACTTGAGTAGCTAATCAGAAAGGTTGGAATTGCAAACCTTTGCATCAGGCAGCTGAGTCATGAGATAAAGTGAGAGAATTGGGGATGAACAGCAAGAAAATCCACATTCTTGGCTTGGAGAGACGCAGAGCATTTCTGGGTCCCTCCCTGGCTGCTGTCAAAGCTTTGCAAGTAAATAATCAGCATGAATAATCTATGCATATCATGTACACTACTCACGTAGAGCAGTTTTAATGTGAAGAGGGTTTAAGGGATTTTAAGAAAAACGGCTCAGAGCAGTTTCAAACAATCACTAGGTATTAATGTCACATTCACAAGTCCTGATGTTTCCCTGATTTTAGCAGAACAAGATTTTCTGCTTATTAAGGGCTTATCTTCTTGCTGTAGCTGTGAAAATACCAGGGACAGACGCTAAACTCCAGGTAAGTGTGCTGCTGTGCTAGGGAACGGCCTCATACCACATGTAATTTGAAAGCCAGAAGGCTAAAAATTTGTTTTTCATTCAATCTGCTTAACAAGGGTTGTTACAATTAGGGAAAATCAGAGCTGATTCATGGGCCATATAGTGGCCAGAAGAGAAGTAAATACATGCTGAATACATTTTATAATAAATAGTTCAACCAAGTCTAATTTCAGAATTGTTCACACCCCAGTGGTGTGCTTTTATTCTTGCCCTGCTTTTGAGATATCAGACAGTGGGTTTAGCTCTTCTCCCACCCTCTCCAGATAATATGCCAGGCACTGTTTGTAATAACACATCTGCTGAATTTCCAGTGTGAACATCCCCACGTATGCACAGCCCCCTGTGTCTTAGGGTTTCACAATATCAGGATTATATGTTTCTGAGAAGCCTCTTTCAAATGTGCCATTTAAAGTAATGGTTTTAACCATTATTTTGTGGTGGCCTGAGCTGGTGGCCTCTGCTCTCCTGACAAACGGGGAGCCAAGCTACTCAGAGAAAATTAAAACCTTTGTAGAGAAAAGAAGTTAAATCCTCTTTAAGGAACTTCAGAGAGAGGTTTCCCAGGGTAAGTACAGAATAACTTTGGTCTGTGATTTGATAAGCAGTGTAAGAAAAGCATGTATTTAACTCTCATTTGTGTCTTTGTTAACACTGCTATGCCAAATCAGTGTAATTAAGGATTTTAGCTCCTTCAAAAGCCTTCTTTGTAGATCACCTGGTTTTATGGCATGATGCACAGAGCACCTCTTTCTTATGCTCTCCAGAAACCAGTGAAAGAGTGGTCTGGGTTAAATGCAGCAATAAATAACTGCACAACAAGCCAAAATTACAAATTTCTAGAAGTTTGGCTAATGGCCTTTGAGAGACAGCTTCACAGCATCCTCCTGCCTTTCTCAATTTGAAAGGCCTCTTCTGTCTTCTGCTAGCAATGCTTGTGTTTGTGATGCAGCTGTGCTATGAAAGTCAAAGAGAGGTGTTTATCCTGGCTGAAACGTACAACAGGCAGCACGAGAGTGGAACCCAGTTTGCCCTGACCCCCATCACCTCCACACATGCACATGCATGTGCACATACACTCCTGTGTCCAAGGTGAGGGTATCATGAGATGTGAGCATAGAGCAAGCAGTGTATCTCCTGGAGAACATTAGGTCCCAAAGGGTTGTCCTCTGCTCCCCACCAAAACCAACCCCATTGTGGATTCATATGGGAGAATTTTAAGCCATGGCCTCTTCGCCACAGTGTGCATTCACTCCTTTTAGGCTGCCTTTATTTTTTTGAGGTATCAAAGCTAGCAAAAGCATGTAGAACAGGTAGTCATCAGGAAGATCCCAACAGATCCCAGGTGTTGGTGTATGAGTGAGGTTTTAAGGCAGACTGACTAAGATCAGTGGTAACTCCTCTGCAAACAACCTTACCCCAGAATTTTTATCTGGGAATGTGGCCTCGCCTCTTTCAGGATTATTTGCCAGGAATTCCTGAGAAAAAGAGTTGTGCTGCTGTAACTTGCCTGGAAAATCCCATATTTGTCCACACTAGGAAATCAATCACTTAAGTATGGAAAACTGAGCCCAAGCTAGAAGTGATTTTACAAGTATGCTTAACAACTATTTTGGAGAAGCAGCAGAGCACAATCTTTACTTGACCCTTCCACCTGGCAACTCAAGAATTTCTGATTATGGAACATATGGAACATTTTTTTCATTTTACAGGGGTTTTACACTGCAAACCTCTTTCATTACTGCATGGACTATGGCCTCCTAGAGGGCTTGAATCCAAAATCTTTTCAGAGCAATTGTGGAGACCTTGCAATAGGACTGTCAGCAGAATAATAACCCAGACAGACTTTCCAATATAAACTTGCAGACTGGCTTCCCCGGGAATATCATAGGCTAGCTTTTACTGTCACTTTATAGACAAGTTCTTTCTAATTTTTCCTTATTTCACTCTGTGTGTGACCAGTTGGATTTAACCTCACAGTGAAAGCCAAGAGCTGTGTATGCTGCCCTCAGATTCAGCATGTTACCTTGATTTTCACCACAGAAAGACCTGCCTTTGACTTTTGCAGTCCCTGTTTGCTGCCTGAGAAGTGATTTTTCCCTGCCTGTGTTCTCTAACCTATGACTTCAGGGTCCTGAGGTTGCAGGTGGACGTTACCTTAACATCCACAGATATCCAGATAATTTCTGCATGAAGATCACACTTCATGCTCTTAAAAATGCAATATGTAAATTTGATGAAATGTCACATGTTTAAACCAGTATAAACCTATTTATCAATGACATTATCTGGATTCGCAACATTAGGGCTGTCTCCATCTTCACTTGCTCTACAAAACTTCCTAGTTGAAACAATGAGGCTTCTTCAGCTTTACTTTCTTGAAGCCAAACTTATTCAATATATTAAGGAATTACATTGGTGGGAGTGAGTTAATGACATTACAGATGAGGCAGTGCCAGCAAAGTGGAGGGACAAACAAGTGGATCAGGCTCAAGAAAGGACTAGAAAATGGCAGGGGGGAAAGCCTGGCCAATGCAAGGGAACAAACATTGATTTAGCGTACTGGGATGGTAGCAATCTCCATTAGTGCAGCAAGCTTTAGGAAGGAGAAGGAGGATCAAGCTAGGGGACAGCAAGGGTGATGTCAGTAGTTGTACTACAAGAGCAAATGTGCAGCTTCAGACTGAGGGCAATTCTGTCCTGTTAGAGCAAAGAGGGTCTAGAAATGCTCCAGACAATTTGATTGTGAGAGGGTGGGAAGGAGGTGGCAAGTGGCAGTGAGGCCCCTGCCCATCCTCTGCATCTCACATGCCCACTTGCACAGTCTGTCAAGGACTGCATAGGGCACTCACAGCCCTTTCCACACAGTATCCAATTCTGCTAACAAAAGATTCAGTCCATTCTGCTGTTGGTTTGGCCTTCAAACACTCACCCACTGGCTACTGGGCTGCACTGAGGAACCACATCTTAAGGTGTACAGCATGAACTGGGTTCAGACCACTAGCACTTGAGTGGCTGTGCTGTGATGCCAGTTCCCTGCATCATCCAGATCCCACAAATCCACCTCCTTGTTCACTAGCATGGACCTAGGCTGGTACGTCTTTTGCATGAGCAACCTCTTGCATGCACTGCTTTTTCATTTATTACTATCAACTAATAAAAAACCTGAAGTTGAGTATTAAACAGCTGGGCATCTAACTGGGCCAGCAACAACAGAATTTTTGGGTTTTTTCCTTTCTTTAAATGAAGAAAGCCTCTTGTCAGGCTGTCCTAAAATGTAGAGAAGATAAACCAAATAAAAGCTAAATCAAGGTAAAGAAAACTAGCCTATAGATAATGAAGTCCACAAAGAGGTCCTGAGGAGAGAGCAGCACTTAGCTCATAGGTCAGCTAGAGCTTGTGTTTCAACATTAAACTCTTAGCTGTATCACAACCAACCCTTGTTTCCACTGAAGTCATTAGTAGCTCTTTCCAAATGATAAATACCTTATTAAAATGGGATGCTATTAAAATTAGCTGCAGCAGAGCTCAAAGCACACAGATTTTCACTCAACAAATGCCTGGAAATATTTAGTATGTGGTTTTTGCTACTTCTTATAAAATTTGGATGTATTATGAAGCACGTTTACACTTAACATGACAGCAGCAGCATCTGATACAGTCCTTCTCTACTAAAAAAGACATTTGCAATAGACTGGACAATCACTATGATGATACATTAGATGAGCAATAGCTGCCCATAAGCTGAACAGACTACTGTGGTCTGGTGGATAAGGTACCTGTGCCATGTTCTAACTAGCAGTATTACCAAGCATTATGTGGGAATATCAAGGAGAAAAATTGCTTATTTTAACCTGTGTTTTAAATTTAAAGCAAGTGGAATTGCTTTAAGTTTGGTCCTGCTGTAGAAAATCTGGTGTCTAACTGAAAATAAGTGAGCATAGAGATGCTAAACAGTACAATGATGCTCCTGGTCTATCCAACTGACCTTAGTTAGGATGAAGAGGACAATTGAGGCAACCTGGAGAAGGCTGTTTCCCTCTGAGTCTAATTATTTGGAGTCAGCTGAGACAGGAGCTCCTCCTGGTCTCACACTTTCCCTGCCTACAGTACATGGGAGACACCAGGTTCCAACCTGGCCAAAGAGGGCATGGCTCTGGCTCATGTATCCTGGCATTTGTATAAGCTGGAACACGCTGTTGTGGTGCACAAAGCTGGACTCCTCAGGAGCTCTTCCTGGTCCCTGGAAAGATGCTGGAGGGAGGCTGGCACATGCACTGGTCCCTGGGAGGATGCTGGAGGGATGGCATGGTCAGCAAGCCAGCTGTCTCCCTGCAGGCCAGCAGCTGCATGATGGGGAGGCTTGCAGGCAGAGACAGGCGCTGCTTTCTCTTGCCTGAAGATCTTTTCCTTCCTTCCTCTCTCTCTTCCTGAGGCAGACAAAATTAGGTAAAATGCCAGGACCAGTTCTCTGCATGAGAGATAATTTCTGGCTCACTTCTACCTCCAGACTCCTGCGTAAGTGATAGCCCTGGGTATTACTAGACTGGTTTTGTACAGGGTAATTTAACTGCCAACTTTTTAATGTGAAGATCTTGTTATCCTGTTCTACAGAAGAAGTCTGTATTTTAAAGGGATCTCAACAACCACACCAAATAGTTAAGGTTTTACTTTAAACATGCTAGGGGTTAATCGTTCAGGATAATATTTCTGTTATGCCCAGCATCACTTACAAAGGATGAAGAAGCCCTTCAGCAGCAATGCCACTGAAAAACTCAAGAACAGATGCTTATTACCAGCATTATCCCAGTAACATGGAGTAACCCAGGCCAGAATATCCTGGGTTTTGTATAACCAGACTAAATGCAAGACAGTGATTAGTGAGAATAAGAAGAATCTGAATAAAAATGAATCAATCAACTTGCCTTAAGAAAGATGTAAGGAAATGGAAATTAACCCTTCCTCAGAATAAATTCCTTCCTTGAGGTCACTTTGAATTGCTTGTGGAACAAGAGATGAATGTGGTCATGGTATTTTTCAAAGGCCAGATTAACATGGACTCCAAAGATACAAACACCGGTCTGGTGGCATTCAGTGCAGATAAGAAACCTGCCTGAAGAATAAAGAGGTGAAGAAACTCTCAGATGAAAACCAGTGTCTTCCTCAGGTGGACAATGTGCTCAGCACAGCAGCATGTTCCTATTTTTGGGTGCTGTTATTTTTGGACACAGCCACCCTTCTTCCCTGGAACTGACTCACCTCTGCAGGAAGCCTCTGCCCTCCCATGCAGTACTGTTTTCCTTCCATGGTTCCTGATTTCCTTCTAGGGGTTTACATCCAACATCTCATACAAACAGTTTTAGAGCATGACCACTGTGACTGTTTTTACAGAGAGAAACCTGAGCCAAAGAGAACAATAAATGTTTGAACTCTGTCCCACTAATCGGATCTCAGAGCATGATTATAATGAATCTCATAAACCCCAACAAATTAATTCCTCTTATCCTCACTTTGTGTCCATGGAAGGTCAGGCATAGACAATTTAAATTATTTTCCCCAAATTCATCCTGCATGGCAGGGCCAGGAATAGATTTTCGATCTAGAGATTTGTAGGCAGCCCATGCTAGAAAATAGGAGTTTTCAGTAGACATCAGATCAGAAGCTGGTCTGAGATGTCCTTTCTCAGGGCCTTTACTTAGATTGTACCAGGAGATAAAGCAGGGCAGGAACCCTCTGAGCACAGAGACAGAAATCTTTCTTTCAGAAACACCACAGTTATTCAGTCTCCAATGAAAAATGTTTCTTTCATGTAGAAAATGAAACCTGGTGATTGAGGAAGCAAGCAGGCACCATGTTTCAGAGCCCTATGGGACCAGGCAGCCCTAAAAAAGAGCCCATTCAGAAGCTCCAGGGACCTTTTGTAGAAGATCCTTGTGGTGAATCTTTCCTTCAAATTCCCACATAAATTGGTCTTCAAAATAACAGGCAACTTTATAATAAAGCAAGTATTTTAGTAATCATTTTATATCTTCAAAAAATAAGGGGAGGATGAAAGTGTTTCGTTAGAGATCAGCAGTCTGGTGGACCTGTGGGCTCCTAGGGCTCTGTGTATGGTGGTAAACCCTGCTGGAAATGGGAGATGTGGTCATGCCTTGTCCTGGATTTTTTGGAGGTTTTTTTGTGTCTTTGCCTTCCTGTTGAGCATCCTCTCAGGTGATGCACAAACTTCTTGTACTTTGCAAAGGTTTAGAGTGAACTGCCTTTTGATAAATGTTTCATTTTAGCAGATTCATCTCCTGCAGCCCTGGGCACACTGTAGCATCAAAGAGGAAGGCCAAGTGCTCAACATTATCCCTCCCTGAGCAACACCACCAGACATCAGCCTACTGCATCCAGAAAAACCTTCTCTATTGGATGAGAAAACTATAACGTCAATGAAAACTACAATTTCCTTGCTAAAATTCAGATACAAAATTTGCATGTAAACAAGACTTTGCAGGGTCATCTTATGCTCTGGGCTGATCATGTTTCTCTGCCCACTCTTTCTTGTCTGAAGATCTTAATGGTTTAAATATGGAAGTGTTTGGAGCAGTCATAGTTTGCATCTGTGTTTTAGAATAAATAGGAGGTGAGAAGACTTGAGCAGCAGTGAGGTTGCCATAGCAATTGTTTGTTGCAGAAGAGAAATCGCAACAAGACGACCCTGCAGAGCATGTCACTGTGACTCTACCTTTTGCATCACTCCTGCCTGGACTTCAAAGAGGACAGGTTGTATGGGAGAAGAGACCACCCTCAGCCTCTCTGCTGCGTTCAGCAGGTGTTTCAGGGAAGCTGCCTGGGGACACGGCCGAGGCATCAAACTCATCGGTTCAGCCTGAAGTTTCACCAAGTGACACACACAGGAACTTTGCACACACATTAAATCACGCGTGAGTCATCAAGTGTTCCCATCATTATATCAGTGCGAGTGCTTACTTATAAATCATAGATGAATCATAAAGCATTAGATTGTCTCTTTAAACCACGGAGTATCAATCATACGTTTTGTCTCAGATTAAAGACTGCAATCACTTTGAAAAAAAGCTGATCTCTGGTGTGGGAAGGTTATCTGCAGGGTGTTCTTGTGCTACTCAGCTGAATGTTGATGGGCCACTACCCAGAGAAGTAGCTAAATGGAAAATAAATCTATATGCAATTTGGGAGATTTACTTCCACTTAGATGAGAATATCTCTGAGAACCAAACACCAGATACATCAGCACAGCGATACTTGTACCACTGTTATCTGAGCAACAGAATGATAAGTTGACAGCATTTGTAGAGAGTTTTTCATTTGTGGCTTTACATTTGATGCTTTGTGTTTTTCATTTGCTTACACCTGGCACCAGCCTTTAATGGCTGACATGCATTATTATTCTCATCTTACAAAGGGAGGGATGGGGACAGAATGTAAATGGGGGCCAAGGTGAGAGAGACACAGCAGAGCTGCAGATAGATCTTTGTTTCTAGGCTTTGTTTGACACAGACCCTGCTTTAGTATAAACTCGTGGTTGTTTTGCTGCCATTACAGCAGATGCTGCTGGCACTTCCTAGATGTGAGGATCACACCGTATCTGAGCATCAGTGTTTCAGTGACAGCGTTTTGAGTCACCCATGGGACATTTCTATTCGCATGTCAACATCACTGGCCCAGGAAATAATGTTTGCATAAAGAGTTTTAAAATGCTGCCTGGGAAATCTTAACCACCACAGGACACCCTTCTCTAAATCCAACAGCAAAGTGACCATTATGCCTTAGGAAGAGGCAAGAAGTGCCAGTGCCATATCTCACCGGTCACCAGACCAGAAGCTGTCTGTGCTGGGCATCAGCGAGCTCTTGCAGAACAGCTCTGCCCTTCTCCATCACAGGCAGGACAGCTCAGACTAGCACAGTCCTTTTAGAGGAAGGTCACTTCATGAACACGTCTGTGCTAGACTACACTGAAGTATGAAGGCCTAAGCTGTACTCAGAAAATATAAATGGCTGATGGCATATCCAAAACAGGTCTGATTACCTTATTGGTCATAGTTGGCCCCAAATGATCTTTTCTCTTGAAATATTTGCCAGCATTTTGTCAGATGGAGCTGATCCTGTCTTGAAGCAGGAGAGTGGATCAGAAAGCATTCCAATATACTTTCAACCTCTATTTTCTTGTTGCCCTTGTTGTGGATAAAATAAAATCTGCAGCATCATTTTTGATCCTTGCTTTGAAATTTTAGAGTGTATGAAGTAGAACAAACTGCTCTGATACTTCTTCAAAGCAGGAAATTGCCAGACATACAGTTGTATGAGGCATTCAACAGAAGTTGTGGAAGAACACCAAAACTGCTTTCCTACAACAAACAAATGAACCACACAATATAGAAGCTGGTGCCCAACAGCGGCCAAAGTCACAGGGACATGCAAAGTAGCATTTAGCGTAAACTAATTCCCAGTACACTACACAGTGTTGCAGTGTTGTCCATGAGTTAACATAATTTACTTTCAGAAAAACAAACAAACACAAAAACAAACAAACAAACCAAAACCAAACCAACCAAACAAACAAAAAACCCCAGGATAATTCACATCCACTTGCCGTATAGCTTTACACTGAACATAGCTTTACAGAGCTGCCTGGTATTGGTAGTTGCTGAGCTAATTTTTCATGCACAAAGATCTCTTTGCTCTTTAAAATAAAACCAGCGTGTCATAAAGAAATTAAAATCTGGGACCTTTTAGATATTCCCAAGGCAGTTTCCAAGACAGGATATGAAAAGGTAAGGCTGCACTTAAGAGCCTACATTAACTGAATGCTTGTGTTAGGGGAGATTAGACAGGGTATAGCCACCTTGACCTCAGAAAAGACAGAAGAGAGGTCTGAGGTAGGAATTCATTTCATCAGCTTGGACAAGATCAAGAGAAAACTGTCCCATGCCAGGGACAGCTCAGCCCTGGCACTGTCCCTGAGGCTCCTCCTTGACACTGTTTCTGTGTTGTTCTCCCTGTAAGGAAAAACAGTTCACCCGCTCACCGATACAAACCTTCATGGTTACCAGGTGCCCCGAGAAGTGAAGGTCAGCACAATAAATCCTACATGTTTGCCACCATTTGGAAAGAAAACTCCTATCAGTCTACAGAACACAGTTCTTTCTGCACACTCTTCCTTCTGCAGCTTGAAAACATTATGTATGCTTTGCACCTTGCTACCATGATACTGTAACAGCGTCATCAGATGAAGTTACCTCCCTTGAATAATGTACTGAATACCAAGGAACACAAACCATCCTACATGATGAAATTTAGTTTGCTTTAAACGAGCTCAGCTACCAATTTCAAATTCTTTTTGCTATAGATGTGTTTGATAAAAAGTATGCATATAATGTTATCCTGTGGAAGGTTTGAACTGCAAGTTTGTCTTTCCCACTGACTGCTTCAACAGAGAAATGAAAGCTTTTTATTTTTTTACTTTCCTACTTTTTAGCTTGGTCAAAGATCACTGCACTTGCCTGACAGCAGAGCACATTTTCTGAAGGGCAAGTCAGAGTCTATGCGTGCTGGATTTCTGTCAGAGCTTGCACTGAACAGCGTGATTTCAGAGATGTAAATCCTGGCTTGATATCAGCCATGCACCATTTCTAAAGCACATCTCAAAAGCATTTTCCAAATCATCTGTGCTAAGAAGCTACTACTGTCTTTCAAAAAACTTTATGAAACAGAGACAGTTCTGATCATGGGTCAGTTCCCTCCTCTTGTTTTATTGCAGATATTTACCTGAAAATAAGATGCTTTGTTCATCAAAGATCATCTCTTTCTCTATGCTCTCCCCCACTAAAATCCCGTTTGTCTCAGTATCATACACAGAATTAGTAAGCTACATTAAGGAGAACAGAAGAAAAATCTAATTTTTCTGAAGTCTTCAGTAGAACAAGCCAAGAGTGGGAAGAAGCATAAGTTTATCCTGTCTCAGCAGGGCCATTTTCTTCTGAAAAGCTTTTAAATCTGTCAGCAGTAGATTATGAATTTCATTTAATTTCTTATCATCCCTCTTTAAGTTTATACCTCCACTGCAACTCTTAAAAAATACTTTTTCCCTGACCCTGCCAGAAGGACTACTAGTGACCAAAACAAACTCCTGACCAGGCTCAGCCCTCTCCTGGGTAGCAACCAGGCAGCATCAGAGAAACTAGGGCAAAATCTGTGCAACATACGGTCTCTGAGGCAACTTGCTTGGCCCCACAGCTGCTGAGGGGGAGTGGGAGCTGCACAGCCTCTCCAGAGACCATCAGGCTGCGGGGACCTGAAGTCAGGTTCTTGGCCAGTGACAACACTTGCACCATTTGGCTGCCTAAGTGGCGCATATGTACTGCTGGCCAGTGGCCAAGCTGTCTCTGTTTTGTTTTGCCCAGCCCAAAGGACAAGTAGGAAGCTGGATGTTGTCTTGTCTGAAGAGTGATGAAGGGTGGCTATTGCAGTCATGAGAGGTCGAGGAAATGGAGGGGTCCAGTGATGCAAATTCAGACTTGGGTAAGAGATGTGGGAGATGTTTCAATGTAGGAGCCTTAAAGCCTTACAGATGGCAGAAGTAAGGAACAAGGAGGGACCTGGGATCTCCTGGAGAAGAGGAAAGGAAAATTGAGGGGTCAATATTGTGGGTGCAGGGAGTTATGTCCAGCAGTGATGTTTGGTGATCTTTAAAAGCCAATGAGCCCACAGGAGCTGGCTTGGACTGGGCTGCTTCTCCAGGCTTCAGGAAATAGCTTCACCTTAGGAAGGACCTTCGTTGACTGTGTTTGTGAATACCAGACCCACTAAACAGCAGGATGTGGACCAGTGCAGCCTGTACAGCTTACTTGTGTCTTGCTCAGGTTGGACAGCATTTATGCTTTTTTCTTTTTTTTTTTTTCTTTTTTAATGAGTGATTTTTCAATTTCTTGTGGTTGCAGGCAGAATTTTCCAAATCTGGATTGGGTATCACAAGGCCCACCCAACCCTGTAGCCTCAAGTTCTTATTTTACCACAGATTCTAATTAAAAGTGAAACCCTTCTCTTTCTTATGTGCATGCACTTCTTGTGAGCTTCACCACTGAGAAGTTTATATTCTCAAACCTGTTTGAGCACGCCTGTGGAAGGAAAGCGATGGTGTAACTGATTTCTACAGCACCCCCCTTAGCTCTGACTGTTCTTGGGCTCCTGTTCTGCATTGGCAGATCAGTGCTGAAGCAGAAAGCCCCCATCTCCAGCAAGACTCAGCATAGTCATATGTGCCCACCAGATCAGACTGCCAGAACAGAGGCTTACCTACTGGATTACAGTCTCAGTGCAGCTAAGCAATAACCTAATACCACAGGAACAGAAGTCCTACACATTATCACCAAATGAAACAGTTGGTATTCATTTCATTTCATTATTATATTCTTTAAAATAACATTATTATTACAAGAAAATTATTGTCACCATTTTCTCTTCACAATGATTGCTTTATTTCTGCATTAATGCTCATTAGCAATTTTCTTAGATCAGAATGTGATGCTGGCTGGAACATATAACTGTCATACAGGCAAATAGGATTTCAAAAGCAAGTATGATTCATTACCATTGCCAGATAATGGAATTACCTATTCAAAGACCTCTGAACTGTTCACTATTCACTGAAGGTGAACTATTACATTTATTAACAAGAGTATTTGTATGAGACAGCTTCTCCACATTCTCAAGAGGGCATAAAGGAGGCAGTAGTGTGTGTCAGCCTATGTAAAGAAAATTAGACACGTCAAGAGAAAATTAATGGACTTAACCTCTCCAATTTTGGCTCTGAAGGGAAACACAGCGAAAACTTGCTCTTCTCTGTACTGCCACTAGAAAGTTTGGAAGGGAACTTGCACCAACACAGAGGATTCTGGGATGGCAGCAGTTCTGAGCAGATGCATGCTCTTCACTCAGACCCAAACAGCTGTGGAGGAAAAAAAAAAGACAGAAGCCTTGGTGATGAATGCTTCTGTGACTGAGTTAATGTTGCCTCGCATCATTGCCGGCACACGTCAGCAACAGCATGGGCACGGGTGCACTACCTGTTTCCTTCACTCTTCTGGAAGCACCTCCAAGCTCCCCACCGTGGCCCCATAACCAAACACTATCTTCAACCTCTCCTGATGAAAATTTCCCCTTCTCATTGCAAAAGCAGTGTGGTATGCAGCACTGCCAGCATGGGGAACAGCAGCATGCAGGGATTTCTCAGGCATCTGGCTCACCATTAGTCAAATGCATAGTCAGAAATGGGCCTGCAAGACTTTAATGTATCATTCAAATCTTCTTTTGCCCAGTGCCCTCAGATTAGAATGGATCTTGAAGAATGGGGCCAGAAGAGCTCCAACAAGCAGCACAAATATCTCATGGTTATACCTGTCTGTTCAAATAGTTAAATGCTGAATCTCTTGAGTCTCCAGCTTCCTACACTTTGCTATTTCATCCCATGATGATGGTCTGCTACAGGAAGCATAGTCTCTGTAATGCATGACTAATATCCCAGGTAGCTGACCTATTTGTGTTCTCCTATGGAGAGCAGACAAGGTGCATTTTGTCTCATGCTTACTACAATACTCACTCTCATTGGGTAAGTCTGCAAGCTAGTCTTCTCATAAACTACCTGAGAAGGAAGGGTCTTGCATGAGCAAAACAATAAAAGATAGAAAAAACAAGGTAGGAATAGGCAGGCAGTATTCTCAGACATGGACAATTACCAGTGAAGTCCCACACGCGTCTATTCCAGGTTTTATGCCATATAAATCATACAGATCATATGACAACATCTTCATAAATGATCTGGAAAAGTGAAGAACAGAGACTGCTGGTGATAAGAACTGATTCAGAACAGTAAAACTGAAATCTGACTGCACAGAGTTGTAGGACAATCTCACAGTAGGAAAAGCCAGGTGAAATGAGATAGTGATAAATGTGGAAAAAAGCATACAAAAAACAATCATAACTCCATGTATGCAGTGATGGGCTCTGACCTGGTTGTCACCACTCAGGAAAGAGATGATAGCTAGGTCTGTTAAGCTGTCTACTCAAAGTTCAGGAGCAGTTTTGAAAGCCTGATTTTAATATTATAAAATGTTAGAAAAGAAATAAAGAACAAAGCAGAAATCATAATTGTGGTGCGCCTTACTGTACACATCTACAGTGCAGAGCATTGGCATCTCTTTCCAGAATGATATAGTAATAGTATAAAAAGCACAAAAACACAAAGCGAGGGTGATCATCCTATATAGGGAACAACCTGAGACAACAGGAATCTTCAGCATAAGGAAGAGATGACCATGATGATGATATATTAGGGTTTATAACATCATGAGGCACATAGGGAAGGTTACTGGGGAATAATTATTCAATTTATTACAATAAAAAAAAATTAGGGGACCTCGCCTAAAACTTTCTAGTGGCAGATTTGAAAACAAGAGGTGTATGCAGTGCATTGTTGATCTGGGGAATTCACACATGAAATTGGTGGATATCACAACTTTCACACTGAATAGAAAAATTGATGGAAGAAAGAATATATCAAGGATTATTAATCACAAAGATTTCATACATGGCTCAGGAGTTCCTTGGCAAAGCCTCCCAGGGAAGTTCTCCCACACCTTTCATACTTCTGTGCCCTTCCCCAAGCATCCAGTCTCAGTCACCTTACTTTTTCTGTGCTTTAATTGCTTCATAGCTCTAAATGTCATTCTGCAGTTCTGTCAGAGGTGTGAGGATGAGGCAATGAAACCTGGCAGAAATGTAAGTCAAGCTTGCAGGGGACTAAATGACACCAGGGTGTGCTAACCCAGGTCACAGAAGGAACAGGTGCTTCTTAAAACAGAGGATTTCTATGGCAACAGTGAAAAATCATGGTCTTCTTGATTGTCTTGACATCTTTTGATCCGCAAAAGCCTATGGCCTGCACAATGTTTATCTCTGTTTCTGGACACGGGCAGAGACAACCTGCTGATCAACCAACCATCTAGTCTCAGCAGTGTAAGAGTTGTTCCTAATGCTTTCTGTCTGGCAGGGATCTGAAAAAAAAGTTGATAATTTGCAGTGTCTGTAGTGTGCTTAATGAAGTGGAGGATTAAGTAAACAAAATTATATCAAAAAGAACAGTATAGATAATAATGACAAGACCAGATTTGATTGTTACATGTAGGAAAACAAACAAAAATACCTTCTTTTTTGGTACTTGACCTCGCAAAGAACTTTGCAGCTTTCTCCTGTACATTCCATCTCACTCTTGCCCATATTGCCACATTCCAGCCTCTGTGTACCTGAGGATAACCAGCAAAATCCCTGCTGAGGGCTACTGTGCAAGACCTTTTCATAGGCTTCCTGTATGTTGTGATGCCCAGGTTGGTGCAAAAAGAGCTATGAGCCACTATGATGGGTCCTGGCCACCCTTTCCACTTGCCAGGGTTTGTCTGCAAGGGGCACAACACACATTTCTACAGAAGAATGGCAGTCACTCAGACCTTTCAGGCTCTGTGAAAAAAAATGACAGGTAGCCTTTACTTTCTGCAGGTACACGCACTACAACCTCATCATGGATGTGATGAGCACCTACTAGCAGTTGAAGGTAACTGGCAATATAGATACTTCATATAGAAATGAGAGACATTTCTCTTTCCAAACTGCTGTTGCCTCATCTGAGAAAGGACAAGCAGGAGTTAGGCATCATTTTGGAGAGTCTGCAGTGTGGGAATACAAACTATGCATTAAGTAGGGTTACTAACTTTAAACAGAAGTGATTAGTTAAGTGTTGCTTTGAAGAGAAACGTGTTGTTTGGCTGTTGGGGGCTAGCTCCAGGAGTCATACTTAGAAGAATGAGCCAAAATAAGGCTGTACTTCCCTAAGTTTGAGAAATAATGACTTGGATGAATGCCATTGATGGTAAAACCAATGTGAGCAGGGTCTGGCCTGCTGTGCTAGTGTGGGGCTGTGCAGGGTCCCCAAGGACACTCTCCTGTCTCATGGGTGCTAGTGCCAACAATGACAATAAAAGATGAGATGCCCACTTTGCTGGTGCTATTGGATAAACCTCACCTTCCTGAGCAGGTTGTGAAGTCTAGGAGAGGACTGTTGTAGTAGCAAATTCAAAAATAGTAAGTTAGGACCCCCAGCAACTGAAGGATAGTGAATTGTGGTATTAGACAAAAAAGTAAAAAAAACTGATGAAGGACAAGGGTAGAAACATAATTATGGAAGATAAGACCTGACAAAGAGAAGATTTAATTCTTTGAGGAGATTATGTGTTCAATTTATAACTGCAAAGACAGAATATATTTTTGCAAAGTTGTTTTTTGGGGTTTTTTGGGTGGTTTTTTTGGGTTTTGGGTTTTTTTGAGCACCATAGTGATATTCAGATTAGAAATTATCAATATACAATATTAATGAAGCATTAAGTGAATTAACAAGTGACTAATAAACAGCTTAAAAAGTATTTTCTTCATCAAACAGACTTGTTATCTATGGGATCTTAGAAAGATCAGCAGGAGCTTGGTGCCTCTCCAGATTTTTTACCCATTATCCATAAAACACAAAAAATTGGTAAAATTTCAAATGCAGCAACTGTTGGGGAGGACAGAAAGATCTGTATCACATAGAAAACTAAGATTTTCCAAAAGCAAGGCATTTAAAGGCAGTCAAATTCAAAGCTGGTCTGACCTAAGCAATGTAGAGCAGCCCTAAGAACTGAACTGCATCTTAGAAGTGACTCTGGAGCAACCAGTACAATGCACCATGAGCACTCAATGTGGTTAAGAAAGGCAAAGGAGCTAACGGGCAAAGGCAGTAGGAGTAATGCACTATGTTGAGAAAAGCACAGAGAAGTTGAGTATGTTTGTATCACCCCTTTCCAATGCCTTCAAACCTATAGAAACCAGCAGCAGCTGGCATCCCCACACCAAAGCCTGCATCCTTCTAACTCGATGTTGCTGCTTTCATTGGCTTTTAATCTCCTGTTATTTAAAACCAGAGTTTGCCAAAACACTTGAGAAGCAACCATCTTGACAGAGATACAAGCAACTTTAGCAATCATAAGTATGCAAACAGATTTTCCTGGCAGCTGATAAGAGCTGAGAGTAGATGGGACCAGCAACAGTCATGCCACCACTAAGGAAGTATTGGTGGTCAGGGGTGCTTCTGCTGGGGCATGTATAAGAAACTGCACTGCTTTGACAAATGGCTTCATTTCTCAATGATTTTGAACTACTTATGCTGTACAGATGTCACTTTCTAATTTATTTCTGGCTAATGAAATTTCTGAGAAGCAAATCAGATTGCTATTGACACTGAATCTAATGCAGTCCCTTCTTTGTCACAGTCACTTTCTGAAATGAAGTTATAACAGTGCTGTAAAAAATACTTGATGTGACAGGCCTGGAAGATGAAATGGTTTGTTGATGTCAGTGTGTGTAATGGAAGCTGAGTTGAATTGCTCAAGAGCAACAAATTACATAGATTTAGGGCACAGAACAATTTCAGCTACATCACCTTAATGTCCTTTTTAATGAAAACAAATTGCTTTGTGCTATGTAAAGTGGTGCCAGTAGGAGCTGGAAAGTTAAAAATTACACAAGAGCATTGGTAGGATCCTCATCACATTCAACGGAAGCATGATGGAGTAAAAAAATGAGGAAGGAATCAAGAATTTGATCCCCAACACATACCTTGGAGCCTTTGTTTAGATTCTGTACTAAGCCAAATATGAACAAATATTATTGTTTTATTCATGATAGTAACTGCTTATCATTTGACTTCTCAAAGCATCCATCAAACTTCACTTAAATTTGCGATCTTCTGAAGTCCAGCCTAAGTTTCAAAGCGCTTAGTCATTTTAGCTGCAGTGATACGATTACAACAGGAAAAAAACCCAACCTAAAATAAGTGGCTGTACCAAGGAGCTGTTACCTCAACACAGTTTATTTAAACAGTGCAAAGCAACACAAGCAGTACTCTTGTGAGTGATCACTATTTGTATAGTGTGGCACCTCAGGCTCCCCCTGACACACTTAGATCAGTCTGTATGAAGTGCTAGATGAATATACCAATCTTAAGACAACATTTTTGTACCAGACTTTTAATATACAAAAACATTTTCTAAATATTAAGTCTTTAACTGACACAGTGTAACCATATCTTCATTTTAAAGAAGAAGAAAACTGAAGTCAGTTGAATTATTCTTTCTATCACAAAGGTGGAAATGGAGAGATTTACAAATTTCCACAGAAAAGACTTGACAGGACACCTTTGCCCACAAAGATACTGGATTGCTTTTTCCAGGACATAAAATGAAGTGAGACTCAGTCCTTTCCTTCCTTACCCTGACCGCAGAGAAGGACTATCCTTTTTCTTTTAGAGACGACTACATTTTATTGCTGTTCTTCTGTAATCTAACAATGATATTTTCCAGGAATAAACCTTCTCCTTTGCATGTGCAAGTTCAGAACTGACTTGAGGCTAGTCTTTAAATCCAAATAGTCTTACTAGGTACAGACATTATCTGCCATCTGTACTGGAAAAAAACCTGTTGGAATAAATGTTAAAGTCATTGTATTGTGTTGTTAAAAGGGGCCATTGAAAAGACTGACCAGTTTGGTGAGCCTGATGAAAGAGCTGTGGTGTTGTTCAAGAGACAACACAACTGTGCTGTGGCTCTGCTGTGGGAGAGCTCTGGGGCTGCCCTGGTACAACTGTGCTCAGAGTAACCACACAATCATTGATGTTCTGTTTTTCAGTAGAAGTGATCTTGTATGGCTTTGACGGGTATATAAAGCTTAGATCATATCCCATTTCCACCTTTTGATGCTTAGATGACACACAAAATACTTTGTTCACTTTTGATTAATGTTTCTACAAACTAACTTTTCTGCTAACACATCTGTAGGAAAAGCATCATAAATACTTCTGGAGATAGGCATGGATCACATGGCTTGAAGGAAATTGCTGCTTGGCCAAACTGAAATGCATAAATGAAGTGGCAGTCAGATGCTCAGAAAGCAAAAATCACATTATATGAGCTGGGTGACTTTTTCTGAAACATGAACAATGGATTACCTTGGGGAACATGAGCAAATTCTAGAAGGAAATGTTTTTACTCAACCACTGGCCAAATAATTTGAATATCAAGTACAAATATACTTGATAAAAGATCAAATGTACTTGTAGAAGATCAAAGTCTATTCAAGGATAACTAAAATGGGCTAGTGTGATGAAGCACTTGGCCAGAGAAAAAAAAGATTCCCTTCTCTATGCTCCATCCAAATTAAACAGGTTTCCAAATGGCCTTCATTGCCTTGTCTCCATTATTAGTGCTTTGGATATTTGTGTACAGGTAAGCAGTCAAAAAAAAACATGAAGTGTCTATGTGAACCTGAATAACCCAGTGCTGTCATTACCCAGACACCTTTCCAATCCCATGTAAAAGGTAAATTTAAGCCTAAAATGGCCTTGCTCATGAAACAAATGTTTTTAAATATTACTGTGCTGAACAAGGGTTATTCTATTATATGAAAAAAAAAAAACCCTGCTGCTGTTACAGAACCTAGAAGCTGATAGTCTCCCCAGTACAATGAAAATGCAGACATACTGGAGCAAATCCAGTGAAAGCCACAAGGGTCATGAAGGGCCTGGAGCGTATGTCACACAAGCAGTGGCTGAAAGAGGTGGGATGGGTCAGCCTGGAGAAGAGAAGGCTCAGTGGGATCTTATCAGTGTGTTTAGATACCTGATTGGGAGGGAGTAAAGAGGATGGAACCAGACTCTTCTCAGTAGTATCCAGTGACAGGGACAGAGGCACAAAGTCAAATACAGGAAATTCTGTTTAAACATAAGAAAAATACTTTTTTTTACTGTAAGGATGGTTGAACACTGGAGCACATTGACCAGGCTTGTCAACTCTCCATCACTGGAGATACTCAGAACCCAACTGGACACAGTCCTAGGTGACCTGCTGTGTGTGACCCTGCCTGAGCAGTGCTTGGACTCATTGATTCCCAGAAGTCCTTCCCACTGGTACCGTAGCATCCTTGCCCCACTTGAAGGCCTAGTAGAAAGTAGAAAACCTTCCTGCAGCTTGCAAAATTTCATGACTTAGTTTCCTTCTCCTCTTCTACCTTGCTCTTTTCATGCCTTTAATTTATTTTTTATGAGTCTTTCTGACTTCTGAATTGCAGTTTTATGAGGCAGATGGATGAGCTTTGCTATAGCCGGTCTGGATTATGGCTGGGCTCTGTCTTCACTACCCAAATGTTTTTAATTGGGTGAAAAGAATTGGAAACATTGTAGTGGGACTGAGATGGATGGCACTGACACTGGAGTCACTCTGTGTCAGGCTGCCACAGGGAATGACACCACCCTTGCATCAAACACTTTGGCTAGAACTAATAATCCAGCTTTAAACTAGATCACAGTGACACAGCTTTAGTCTTATATTAGGGTAGCTGTTATAGCTGCAGTAACAGTACAGCTCCTGAGATGATTGACACAATACCTTGTGGGATGGGAAAGGTAAGACCAAGGTTCATCTACACAATCAAGTTGGTAAACTCCTGACATTAGTGCCTCTTCCATCATCCACTACATGCCCAATGGTGCGTGAAAGCTTTTGCCATGGACAGAGCAGGAACAGTCTGTAAGGCTGTAAACACTGGTGGGATCGGTGGGGACTTGGGTCACAGTCCCATGTCCCAGAAGGGCTGTTTCTGACCAGTTTCCTATTGCCACGTGCCTGCAAACAGAGTGTGTATCAGGTCAAGTATTGCTAGCAGTTCGTCTTCACAACAAATGACCACAAAAATAAAAACTCCTCACACCCTCCTTTGCTTGTCATTATCATCTTGTGACTTGTAGCCCAGGCAGTTGTTCCATCTCTCTCCCTGTCACAGAGCACCCACAATGAGGGAGGTAATTCCTCGCCTTGCATCATGGAATACCTCGTTGAGGTAAGGGCCATCCCAGTGCCAAGGATATCTCTTCTACCTTAAAAAACAAAGGAAGATTAATATGTGCAAACTTGGCAAGCTAAAATCAGTCAACTCTAAACAATGAATTTTGAGCCACACCTCTTAAATTCCTGAGGAATAACTCCTTTCTTGAAGGACTGGGGCAGTTGTGAAGAAGAGAAAAAATAGAAAAAAAATTAAAAATATAATTTTGAGGGTTGTGGTGTTTCTAGTTGTACACATAGGCACGGTTTACAGTTCAGTTGTGGTACTGACAGCTTGCCTCATTTTGTGATACTACAAGGATAGTACATTGATGTAGGAAATACAAATAAAGGGGGCGTTCATAAGGGTGTCAGCAAGCACAGCAAATCCTCAGGATCCAGGCAGGACAGGACACTCCTGAGCACACCACTGTCCCTGGCACCCCTTCAGTGGGGTTCTGTCAGCTCTTGGCCTGGGAGACTAGTGCACCTTTCCTGCATGCATGTGGGATGGTAGCTGGTTTGCCTGGGTAGGAAAAGAGAGATTATTCATTAAATCTGGTACCAGGACAGCAGCCTGCTGCCTGCTCAAACCTGATATATGTGACTGGCTCAGCCTCACAAGAGGCAGAGATGGATAAAATCCAGGGTAAGATCACTTAGGTGCAAACTCCTGCTAGGTATAAGACAGATGGTTTCTCAAGGACAAGAGCCAACATTTTTTTTTAATATTGGACAGCAATTACATGAGATCTTATTTATTTATTTACTTAGTCTTCAGTTAAAAATGCCATAGAAATAAACCTGGCAGCATTCAAAGTCAGTTTGCTCCAGCCTTATCGTTTCATCTGTCAGTGGATTCAATTCCTTTTTGATCTTTGCTTTCAGGATGATGAAGTTTGAAAACTGCTAGATCAAATTTTTATGAGGACTGTTGACATTTTCACGTTAGCACTCCCAAGACTTGCCGGCAGCAAACCTGCATGGGTGGGTATGGCATGAGCAAACCTCCCTCCTCTTTCCCTTCCATGCCAATGACTCTTATGAAGATGATGTCATGGTGATTGCAATGACATCATCTGTACACAGGGATGGAAAAAAGAGTCCCACACATCTCAAACAGGGCAAGGGAAAACCAAAGTCTCTGTGCAAGGTAGGGTAGATGCCAGGTTCCCATACAGTACTGCTACAGATTGGGAACCCATCTGCTGCAAACTGTGCCCCCTCCTCAGCACAGCCACTTTATTTACCTGACAGAGGATCAAACCCTCTGTGAGTATGTGCTGAGTAGAGCTTGTGATTGCATTTCTTCAATTGCATGGCACCAGGTCCTCAGGACACATTCACAGAACAGTTGAGGTTGGAAAGGACCCCTGGGGGTCATCTAGTCCAGAAGTTGGCACTTGTGAAAATATTGTTTGTGTCATTACATCCCCTGAAAACTGTGCAAGGTATGCTGATATGCTCAAGTCTATCTTTGGTTACTAGATTCTTAGGAAAAATTGGGGTATGAAATCTATTATCTCCTTCTGTTATATTTTTTTAAAGTGCTGCCCTGTGCATTTTGAAGCAATGGTCTGGCACAGTGTCATAATACAGCCAAGTTAGCCAAGTTTTGATGAAGGTGAGGATCATGTGAGGATAAGGTGATGAGACAAGCAAGCTGACAGCAGAATTGTGCTTGGGGCAATTACACAGAGTATGAGAGAGAGTGGCCTGTTCTGTGTGATGGGGTTTCCTACTTAGAATACAGGCAGTGCTGACGTCTGTCACAGCCGGTCTAACCAGTCCCAGTTTGAGTTAGAACTGAGTTAATTCTGTTCAGTGATTTTACTTTTCAGCTAAGTCTTTTCTGAATAACTGCACTTTCTGAAGTTAATGGTCTATTTTCACAGACAGTGTCTGCTTCCAGCAGTGATAACGCTCGATGTTTATAAATACTGTCAAGGATCAGTGAGCAGAAAGGCTCTCACTTATATTGGCTCCTGTGCAGGTTGCGGCCGCTGCTGGATCTTGTGCACCACATTGGGGGGTGCAGAAGGTGAAAGGCTGAACCTGCAGGGAGGAGCAGACAGGGCAGGTGACCCCAAACTGACCAGCGAGGTATTCCAGCCCATAGACAGCATATTCGATATAAAGCAGAGGGATCTGGAGGGTTGACCCTTCTTCAATGGCTGGTGTCCAAGGAGGACTCTGCCCATTCTGCCTTTGATCCCGATCTGTGTGTTCCTGAATCCTGTTCCAGAATCCAACTCCTGATTTCAGTTCCTGTCTGCCACTGAGTCCAGTCTGGGACATCCCCAGTGCCTGCTCCACAGCATTGGTGGTGAAGACCATCAGGGGGGTTGGGTTCAATATTAGGTTTATATTTGTATATATTCCATTTTATTATTATTATTTTCATTTTCATTAAAGCTGTTCTAGTTTTCTAATACATAAGTCTATCTCTCCCTTATTCCCTTTCTCTTCCCTTTTGGGAAGGGAAAAGAGTTAATAGAGAGCAATCTATCATTTGTCCAGTGGGCAGCCCAGCTCTAAACATGGACAAAACCTTACCTGAGATACTGAGGCAAAACCAGGTAATATCAAGCAAACACAAGACAGAGGAGAATAACCTATAGGAACACCAACCTTCATGATGATGAGATCAAGGGAAAAGATGTCATGGCTGCTGGGCATGGGGCCAGCAGCAAGCAAGGCACAGTGCTGCCAGAGTTGGAGAGCTTCCACCTGTACCTCCTTCAGCCACCGACTACAACTGAACCTGTTGGGAAAGGGAATGGGAGGCACCTCACAGGATGTGACAGACGTGACCTGGGAAAAAACCCAATGCATTAGGTAAGGCTTTATCTCAGAGCTGGCTCTGATATACCAGCAAATGAGAAGAGTTTGTATCACATAATTACTTTTGAAAACAAAAGTGGTGGAGTTTTGGGGTTTTTTTTTTTTAAGTAAGAAAGATCTGGTTATGTGGTCCATATGAGTTTTTACTTAAAAACCTCTCCCTCAATTTTGTGTCATAACATCTCCTCAAAGCATACTGTCCAAGGACTGAATGAGGATGTCAGGTCATTAAATCAGTTAGTTCACAAGGTTTATATTTTCTGTCTAATTTAGTGAAAGTTCTTTTACAACAGCCTAAATGTGTTATTTAAGAGAAAAAGTGATTTTAGCAGTTAGAAACAGGAAACAAGGTGTTCGGGCTTATGAATCAGCTCATAAAGGGTAAAGTAACAAGGCTCCACTGATTTTCATGAATCTAAAGCCATTTTACACCACATGAGCATCTGGTCTTTCAGCTTCAACTCAACTCCACTGCCAAATCACTGTTGTGATAATGTCCTTCAATGGAGGACATCCATTAAAGAAAACAACAACAAGATTTTTCTTCCCTTTCTGCTGTTTGGAAGATAATTACAGCTACAGAACCTCAGGAAAGGTTGTCTTTGCTTTCTGTTTTGTAGATGGGCATTATTTTGCAGTAACAGATAAGATTTAAACAGAGTTTGTATGTCCTCACATATCACTGCCAGTCACCACACAACACACTGAGCGAATTCAGCCCCTTGAGCATCACTGTGCAGATTCATACCCACCTTCCTCGGATGGTGTGAGGGGACAGCCCATCTCCTCCAGGATAGGTACAGCTCTCCCTGCTTACAGACCGTCTGTTTGGCACTCTCAGTCCAGCTCTCCATGCTCATGTGCAATTCATGATCTCTGATAAGGAGAGAGAGGCAGATATCACTTGCTCATTGAGCAGATAAAAGAACTGCAATGCTAGAAAAGGGATCTGTGGAGGGACCAGCCTGCAGCCTCACCTTGAAAATGGGAACCAACAGGGGAAGCCGCAGAAGGAAGGGCTTTGCACCACTGTAGAGAAAACCATGGCTCTTCAGAAAAGCTGCAGAGAAAATTTGTTAATGCTTTATGAATCCTCTCTAGAGGTCAGACCACATATAAGGGTCTCTTTTGGTGATTTACTCCAGCATTTATTCACAAAAACCCTCTCAGATTTGCAGCTTACAGGTGACTTGAAAAAGAGCATCTTTGGTCTTGGATATATTTCACCAAAAGTCCCAGTGTCCAAGTAGAGGCAGGACCTAACCTTCCCCATGCCTGGCATTCCTGTGCTGGTTCACAAGTATTTGTAAGCTTTTTTTTTTAGGGTCTGCTCGTCAGAGTAGGGTGAAAGTCATGGATCTATTGCTTGCTTTTAAGTGTACAATCTTCAGAAGACAACTTGTTATGGACTGAATGTGACATAGGAAAGATCTTTACAATCTGGGGAGTGGAAGCCTTTCTTCAGTATAAACCATGATCAGATTTAAGTTTAATAAAATTATTTTTCTAGGTAACAAGCTTCACTTCATAAAGGGTGACACAGCACATAGCAAAGACTTGACATGTCAGCATGGTGCAAACAATCCTCAGAGCCTGCAGGTCAGCCTTGCTGATCCCAGCACATTCAGCCAGTGTTAACAACCTTTCCAGTCCACTGCCTGTGCAATAAACCTGGGGTGAGATGAGACTCTGAAGAGTCCCACACTCTTTCCAGGTAACTCTGCCTCATACTTCAAAGGGAGTGATCCTGCTGGCCAGAGATGAGGCAGGCTGCCAGCACTGAGCAGGGAAGGCTTTTGCTGATTATTCCCTGAAGCTGGAGCAATAACTTCAGTCCCTAGGGCTGCCTTTCAGCAGCACAAAATTCATATTGTTTTTCAAGACTGTTTATGGCTGCTTGCAAGTCAGCTGTAAGTAAGCAAATTAGGTTATTAGAAAATTTGCAAGTACATGCCTTGAAACTACCTGAAACTACATAGCTGCCCATTTGTTTAGTTTTCACACTTCCTGTATGATGCCTGCCAAAAATGCCCAAGGCCTTAGGATGGTGTCCCTGGAGTGCCAGTGGGGTTCCACTGTATGCCCCAGCTCTCCATCGCAGTGCAGATACTGGTCCCTGCAGGGGGAGATGCCCACTTCTATCACTGATCTCCCAACTGAACCCAGCAGTTCCCAACTACAGCCTGGAAATGCAAATGGCAACAGGACCACAATCCCCATTCGCGGAGAGAGATCGGCAGCAGAACTGTTTAGGGTATCGATCTGGCAGGCAGCTCCAGCACTGAATCAAGCGGTGAGCTGGGATTGCCAGCAGAAAATAGTGTTCTGCAGCAAACAGCCTGGCACCTTCTCCAAAACTCAGCCACCACCGAGGACAAAGCTCTGCATTTCACAGGGTTTGGATTCAACCCCCCACCTTTAATAAAAAATAATGTTCTCTTGAATTACTTTTCTTTCCATTATATAAAAAGAACCCACAAACACCCAGTAAAAGAACTGTTACTTGAACCTACAAGATAAGTCCCCCTAAATCTTTATCCTCTTGTATTCCAGGACATCTGTGCATAGTAAGCAAAAGGAACTATTATCTGCTACAAGGCAGGTGTTTTAGCTGTACTGGGAGTTTAAAATCAGAGTCTTGCTGAAAAGTAATTCGATTCAATGGGAAGTTCTTTAATTTAACACACAAATTGATTTGTTTTGGTTGATCAGTAGTGATAAAAATAGAAAGGCATGTTTTGAAATAATTAAAGAAACATTTATCTGGAATAAAATGTTGACTACAAATGCATTCTGAATAATTTTGGCTTCAGTTCTCTGAGAAGAGCTTTGGAGCAGACAATGATCTGGACCAGCTTTCAAATGTTGGGGTCCTTGACTGGTTGATTGGTTGCTCTTCTGTTAAAGACTACAGAAGCCGGATGCTACATTTGAGAGTAAACATCTGACTTCAGGATAAGGCACTTAAACTGATGCCATAATTTTTCAACAGCACCTACTTGCACATCTTATTCAAATATTTTTCAGCAGACAATTCAATGCTATAAGAATTGAAAAATACACAGTAGAAAAAATGATCGCTCTTAGCTCCTGCATTTCCTTCTCATTTATTCCTTCCCCAAACTGCTCAGAAGCTGTTCAGATAAATGCAGAAGCATCTTCCTCTAACTTACAGAGTGACAGTGTTTTGCACTATAATAAAGAAAATGTTACATTATGGAGTGGTCCTTCATCTCTGCAAAAGTAAACCTTGACTCCTTTGCTCAGTACTTCTTGCTCTAAACAGAGGGATAACTTGGGGTATAGCATGAGTTGGAAATTGATTAATTTTCTAAGAAACAGTGGTTAAGGTAACACCCAGAAAGCTAGTATCTGGCCCATCAGGGTGAAAAGCTTGTAGTGGGAATCAAACAAAGGTGCTGGATGCTCTTGTTTTTATAAAAAAGTTCATGAACTTGGCAAAGCTAGAGCACACCTGGACAGGCATCTGCACTGGTTCCACTGGAGAACTTATCAGAAAATATTAATAAAAAAAATTCAATAACATTATTCAAGAAAAGGTGCTACCAAGGTTAGGGTTTTATATATATATATATCTTTTCACCCAAAAGGACAAATCTGTAACAGATTCTTGTGTTCAAACAATACAGTGGGCTTTGCTGATGCATATGGACATCCTTCATAAAGGGCCAGTCTTACATTACACACTAGTTTGTGTGATTTTTTTACACATTTGGAATTATGTCAATGACTTGTTCATTAAATAGCTTGAAAAAGTTGTACAGATTAAATAATTTTGACAAACCCTCTATTTTTTTATGTGTTACTGTCATGGTTTAGGGTCAGGGTGGCCCTTTAGACCTATAACAGATGCTCTCTGTTAACCCCCCTCCCTCCCCAAAGGGGAAGAGAAAAGGAATAAGGGAGAGAGAGTTAGCGATTAGAAAAGGAAATTAGAACAGCTTTAATGAAAATGAAAATAAGAATAAAAATAGCGTATGTACAAATATATACAAAACCAGTATGGAACCCAACCCCCTGATGGCAATTATATCACCATCACCACTGATGCTGTGGAGCAGGCACTGGGAGAGTCCCAGACTGGGCCCCGCAGCAGATGGGAGCTGTGTTCAGGAGATGGATTCTGGTACTGGATTCAGGAACACACAGACTGGGATAAAAGGCAGAATGGACAGAGTCCTCCTTGGGTGCTCTGAGGAACCGAAAGAGGACCTGAGCCAAGCCAAGCAAAGGTGGCAAAGCAGTCCAAGAGGGGAGAAGAGCCCGGGAGCCCCCAAAGAGAGGGCAGCAAGCAAGCAAACATACAAGCAAACAAGCAGATCCCTCTGCTTTATACCAGATATGCCATCTATGGGCTGGAATACCTCGTTGGTTAATTTGGGGTCACCTGCCCTGTCTGCTCCTCCCTGCAGGTTCAGCCTTTCACTTTCCTGCACCCCCCATGTGGTGCACAAGATCCAGCAGTGGCCTTGGTCTGCACACCAACCCTTGGCAGTAACACTGACCATGGGGTGCTAT
>JANIJG010013102.1:0-32267 GCA_024611175.1 Megaceryle torquata | reverse complement strand
CAACACTTTGTTTCTTTTCATACCCAAAATTAGAATAGGAAGAAAAATTAAAAAATAAAGGACCGCCCCCAAACCCCCCCCCCCAAAAAAAAAAAAAAAAAGAAAAAAAGAAAAGAAAAAAAAAAAAAGAAGTCATCTATTGCTGAATAACTGTTTTAAGCTTATTTTTATTGTGCCTTAAATCCTGTTTTAGTTTAGGTTTCTAAACGACTTTGGAGATACAGATCATCAACATGCCTGGAGCTCAGTGGCACAAGATGCTACAGATCCCAATAGCTTAGTAGGACTTTTTAAAGGATTATGTAGCTATATGGATAATAAAACACAAAGTACTGATAATACAGGCATGTATAAGGGATAAATACTTACACATCAGAGTGTAAATCAACGACTAGATTTACATTGTTGGAAATTGTGTTTCCTGGTGCAGGTTTTTTTCACAATTGTCTTTTATGAGGTTACTTGCTGTCCATTACTGTGAGTCATGTGTCTGAAGCAGAACACTGAAATATATAAACCACTGTTATTTTTGCCAATGCTTGTATATATTTTCCTTTTTTAATATCATAAATCGTCATATTCCTTGCTTTGTTCAAGGTCTTTTCCCCATTAAAATAAATGGGAGTCTTTCCAGCAGCTCTGAGAGATATTGTATTGTTCCCTAGAGGAATTCTGCACTCTATTTTATGCAATGCCAAAGCATGAATAACCATGGAATCTGATTAGATTTGTTTTTCTTGGTGGTACAGTTATTGTGGTTTGCACAACTGCTACAGAAGAAAACACTGTGCATCTGATGTCTGTTCTATGTATGCTAGAGAAACAGGTTTGTTCTTCCACATTTATTTTGACACAGTATGTTATATAGGTAGCTGTTCACAGAAAGAAAGAGTAGATCAGTTAACTATACAGGAAGACCATAACTGCTACTTACTGCAACAGAAATTCAAGAATGGTTTACACCTGGGACGGTACTGCTTAGTGATGAGAACAGGACAGCAAAGTGCAGCTCCTAGTTTCTGCTTCTGACCCTGGAGACCGACCAGGTGTGTGACCTTGTTTCAATTTACAGGTCTGCAGATGGCAAGTCAGAGTCTGCTTCGTGGCAGCAGATTCAGGATCTTGTTTGTAATGCTCCAAGAGTCACTGTTAAAAGATTTCTAGAAATACAAAAAACATCGTGTGGAAACAGTAGCAAAAACACAGGCAGAAAGTGCAGAGCTCTTGTGCAGACATTCAGCCTGTGGATAGAAATAGAAAATATCAGGTATCATTTATGGATGCAACAGGAGATTGATTTTCCCTATACCAAGCACAAATTGAAATCTTTAAAGTAAGTAAGTGGAGAAAGTGTGCTTTCTGGACATGGAAGAAAAGAGCTCGTGAAGCACACTGTAGTAACTGCTCTGTGATATTTTTCTTGAGTATTTTTAGCAGCATAAAATGTTCTGTTGTTTGAACAAGTTGCACACTTGAAACTCACTTGTTATTTTGTTGCTTCCCCCCCCCCCCCACCAAGCTATGTCTGAGCTTCTGAAACCCAGTTGCAGAAACCTTCTCCATGATTTCTGATAAACTAGAATTATATTACAATTTGGTGGTGTAAGTGCAGATTGTCCCAAAGCAGGCTAAGGGATTTAGTTCACCTTAGACCGTAAAAATTGTGAGCTCCCGCCCTGCCCCCCTAATTCTGTTTGACTTTTTCACTCATGATAAAGTCTATCACGCTTATGTGTACTGGCTGTTCATTGTTAACTGCATGTCACATCCCTGGAATAATGAAAAACTGTTCTATAAACCTTACCTTGCTTTCTTGGGAAAAAAAAAAGAAAAGAAAAAAAAAAGGAAAAAAAAGAAAAAAGATACATTAACACGTATCTTTACAAGCACCATGTGCTTAGGAATGCAAATGACACATTCTGGATGTCGTTGGACCACAGAATGAAAAGACCAGAGTGACATGTGATAAATGTTTAAGATGCTCAAAACTCTGTTAGTCTGCAAGACCTCAGGCTAGTTCAGGTGTCAGCATGAGCTTCTCCCCTGGAGTCCCGCCTGGCTTCCAGAGGCTGCTGAGCAAAGAAGGCAGATTTGCAGATCTCACCTCTCAGAGAGAGAGACCTGAATTATGGCCGGTGAAGTAGAGCAGGGCATTGGAAGTCATTCTTTAATCTGCCACAGAGGGGTTGGTGAAACTGCAGCAACGCTGAAGTGTAGCTCTGAAGTCCTGCTTCAGTCCTGTGCTTGAATCGCATGGCAGCCAATCAGAACGAAAAAAAGGGAAACAAAACATAGTAAAAGAAATGACAGGAATGAATTGCATCTTAGAGAGATATGAGGTGCATTAGCTCAAGCTTGCACTCCTTCTGAACTTTACATTTCTTGGTCAGGTCTGTAGTTTAAATACAAAGTCATCCAAATAGCTCAGTCTTTTCCAGTACTAAACACTTTTGTGCAACTTGTTTTGGTCACTCAGTGAGTTTTGTCATTAGTAATCCAAAATAGCCATTTCATGGTTTTTTTTAACAAGAAATCTTGTTCAACATCAACACATACACACAAAAGAATAACAGAGGACAGAATCATGTTCCTCTTCACTAGCCCAAACATAAACAGCAACTGCAGAGGCACAGGGGAACTGCACATTTCTGATGCAGAAAGTGAGAGACAGATATAATATTTGGTCTCCTCATATCAAGGCAGAAAAGGCTCAGTTTCTGACACTTAAATGGATGTCCTCATGCATCTGTCATCCTCTGCTCCCATGCAGCAAGTGACATAAAGCTCTGGGACTGCTGTGCTAGCCACACAGGGAGTGGGAGGACACACAGTGCTGGGGAGACTGGGAGCTTTGGTGGTGCCCACGTACTGCTTCCTCTGTCCCGGGAAGTCTGCGTGTCTGTTGCTTTTCTCCACCCATGCCTCTGCCCTCACACCACCATCTCACCTAAACCCATGCCCTCACACCCCCACTTTCCCAGCTCAGACCCAGGATTGCCAGGAAGAGTGCAGGCTGGCTCTGGGGTAGTAGTATGCATAGTGTTGCCAGCTCAAAACAGAAAGGACCAGATTTTCCCGTAGAGCTGCATAAAGTGCACATTTGAGTCCAGACGGTCTCTCCCTTGCTATAACATAACCATTCCTTGTCTATTCCCCAGAGTTTACAGTACATAATTTCCAGATTATCACTTCCATCTTGTGAATATAGAGATGCTGCTATAGTACAGTTCATCCTCGAGAGAAAATATTACACATTTTAAATTGCTTTCCTTGTCTTTTCCCTGCAGATATATTTTGTGCGAACAGGGAAGCTAATCTTCAGCACAAACTTGGGAACAACAAGGTGAACTATAATAATTATTGGACCTGTTAGGTCTATTGTGGAAATAAATCTGCTGTGAACCAACATTTTCCCTCATATGTTTCACAGAGAGACAGTAACCCTTCTGCTGTCAGTGAATTAATTTGCTGAAAGAAGATGGAGTTCATAGATAAATCTTGAGATTATTTCTCATTTACATGTTAGCTTAGCATTTATGTGCACTTCTATTTGTGTGATACTCATGGGAACAATCCAGGAGACAATATGAATCATTCAATATGTAAAAATTAGGCTACAGTAGAAGGGGAAAAAAAGCTAGCTTCTTTTTTTTTTTTTTTTTTTTTTTTCTTGTTTCTTGTGGTTGATTGTTTTAAATTTTGTATTATTTGGAATAGTCCTTGTGATTAATTATCTAGCACTGTATGCGTAGTATTCCAGTTTTGCAGCTGTTTGTTGGTAGAGTATACTTGAAGATAGCTTTTCTGTGCTGGACTTGTTCACAGCACATGTTACCACAAGGACTGCTGGTGGTGGCTTGTATGGTATTTTGGCTCACTGGCTTATTATTTGTGAGGAATAAACCATGTCAGAGGCATAACTGAAAGCGGGACCAGTGTACTTCCTATTTCCTTTGGAGTACCCAGAGCTCTAGTCTGAAATCATTACTGTTGTTAATTAATGATTTGCCAGCTGTCTGCACTAATTTTATAGCATTAATGTATGCAGAGCCATTGTGCCTCAGATTTCTGCTATACAGTCCTGTAAGTGGGACACTACAATTATAAAAACAGCATCACACTTACATGTTAATTTGTTATTTCGAATGTGATCTTCTCACAGATAATTTCCCTTTTAGCTTTTCAAATTGGAAGGCTGGCTGAAGAGGTTTAGCAGCAGCAGATATCTGTTTTGGGATATCTTAGACATTTTCATTTCAAATCTTTCCTTCATTTAGGGCAGTCATACATCAGACAAAAGCAAAGTAGCTTTTTGTTGATTCTTATTTTGGAGATCCATATCAGTTTAAAACCATAATGAAAATGCTGTGACTATGATAATAGTCATATTAATAACTATGATGTGTTATTAATAACTATTATGTGTTAGCCAGATTTTTACTGAAAACATAATTTCTGCATGTGTTTGTCACTGACCCACTGTCCTGGATGCCTACACTCAGCTGCAATGCATGCATGACGTTGCTTCCATTACCCTTTCATAAACGCCTCATTTTTCCTGAAGTTTTGGGAAACCAGATGGTTGCAGTAACACAATTCCTACTGACCAGCTCCATTTTGCTGTAGCAGTTTTGCACTTACAGCTGGCTAAAGGTTACACATGGGCTTTTTTCCCATTCTCTCCTTTGAGGACTTGTGTCACTGTGGGTTGTTAAGCAGCTGTGGCATTTCTGACAGAAATGGCAATTTCAGCAGCAGTGGACTGTACACTATACAGTTTATAGAGTTGGACCCTACCACTCCGGAACTAATTAATCTGAATGGCTGGGTTAGTGTTTGAGCTAATCCTGACCTCCTGCTGCTTCTAGTTCCTCTACAAGGTTTATATTTTTCATGCCTACTCTGTGAAGTTATTGTTCAACTCATGTATTATTCCTTGTAGCCAAAATACTTTTTCTTAGTGAAGGAAAAAAAAAAGGGGGGGGACAAAAAAATAAGCATGATTTTATCTAAAGCATCTAGAGTGTTCTTATTAAAATACAAAAAACCCCAAACCAAAACAAAAACCACTAAACCAAAAATCCAAACACTATTTTACAAGTTAAATGAAAATAAAGCAATGTTACAGTAATTCCTTTTTTCCTGAGCCCGAGTAGTGATATGGTCCCTATGAAGTTGAATTAGCAAGGTTTCATTGTATTTCTATTTAAAGCACAGCTGCATGTGTCCCACCTCAGTAAATGGCAAAATTTCTGTGGAATCCAAATAATGGTGCAACAATTTGGAGTCTTTTGAAATAGACAGTTATACAAATGTTGAGTTATCACAATAACAAAAAAAATTAGGTCAGCTGCTTGGTTTATAGGTATATGTAATAGCACAGGAGTGGTCTAAAGAATTACAGGTCCTCTCTAAAGCCAGACTGTGCTTATTTCTATACGGCTCTTATAGTCCATTGATTCATCAGTCTGCAGCTTCTGTTGTCTTTATCATATTTGGAGATTTATGGGCAAATGGTTTTCAAATAAGCACCTTAAAAATTGAGTATATGTTGAATTATTAAGATCATAATGTGAGGTAAAAAAGATTCTTAGATACGTGAGCACAAAACAAGCCAGAGGATTCTTCTTCTCCTCCTCTCCACCTCACATCCCAAACAATCCTTCTTAATATTGAGCAGGTCTGAGAACAATCCAATCCACAAGGTCAAGATAGGTCAGGTTTCCTGACCTGCTTGCCCCCACCTCTTGATAATCTAGAAATGAAAATCAATTCTTGTCTTCGAGCTTGTGAGGAGCTCATAATTGCTTTAGACTAAAGCACCGAGTGCCTGCTTTTTCTGCCACCTTTCAATTCTTGGAGATGGGGATGTCATTTTTCAAGTCGGGCGCACTGTCAGGATTAGATTGCGTGGTAACCAAGTAGAAAGATTTCTGCTCAAAATGAGATTACTTCTCATCACTGTGCCTTTTACTCAAGTTCAAATTCTTTTCTTCACTGTTATCTATAGGGATATCATAATATGCTTAGAGCAGATAATCTATAGAAACATTTTTTCCTTAGGCCAAAATCGGAGCTCTTTTATAGGAACTGGAATTTATGGATGAATAGAAACTGTGGCTAAATTTGGTTCTTGATCTGTTGCTTACTTTACATTTGTTAAAATATAGTTTTGATTCTGAACATCCTCTGACTATTACTTGAGCTTGTGTTCTTAGAGAAAATAGTTCTCAGGTCAGTATCATTTCTTTTTCCTCACTGCTTGCCTTCTCTGTGAAGAAGAGTCTAAGGTTCTCAGCTCAGATTGAAAACTGAAAGTGCAAGGGTGCTAACCAAAGATTTCCCTTCTGCTTATCAAAAAAAAAAAAAAAAAAAAAAGGAATTTTCATCTTCTGACCAAATGTAATTTGAGAACTGGAGTGACTTTTTTCTTCATTTCTTTGTTTTGTTTTTGATGATTACACTGTATCTGTATAATATATTCTACACTGAATTATTGATATGCACTTTCAACCTCAGCCCCTGAGTCCCACTGTTGTTTCTGACAGGGAATAATAACCACACTTCCCTCTTTAATGTGTCCCTTGAGAAGTGACTAAATACAAATATTTATCACCATCTTCCTTGCCTGTATGTGTCATCCTAGCTGTAGATGTTGAACACCATTTTATCCCGCTGTTTCTTGCTCCTGTGATCTGTGCAGAACTGGGTGAGCTCAGGCTAGGACCTGAGCCTTGCTGGTAAGACTGAGGTGGCTCCAGGTGCAGCGTGGCCTTGAGGTCTCTACTCAGCCTGCAGATGGCTGGTCATGGGGCATGATGTGAAAGGACCTGTTGTTTTCAGAGTCTGCAAGTTGCAGACAAAGGAGGTTTCCTCCTGTAACTTTTGGGAAATGGGGCCTGTAAGGGCTGATAATACACAAGCCCCTTAGTCACCCCATTTTTACAGTCTTAGAACTTCTACAGATGCAACAGGTTCTAATTTGGCAATATGAATTTCCAGTTAAAAGCATGCTTCTCCAGACCAAGTTTCCAAAAGCTGGTGATTTTAATGTCCCCAATTTTGGATATCCAACCTGAATCAGGAATAAATCCAAGCAGCACTCTGTCAAACAGACAGGGCAAATAAAACTGCTTTTTTGTTTTGTTTTGTTTTGTTTCCATGGCAATTAATTTTGACTTGCAAAGCCACTTTAAAGAGAGTGAGTGCTTCAGAACTTCAGCACACTCAGGGCTCTATTAACTCATACAGCTGTTGGATGTTGATCTAGATCCAAATTACCTCAAAAATGAAGCCATCTGTTTGTAGATCTTCACTCAACGGGAGCAATATTTTCTTTTTTATTCCTTACTTAATGCACACAGCATTATGTATTATATGGGTAGCACGAGTGGTAGATAAATCTAGGTTCTGGTTTTGGCATGCAGTGGTATTGCTAATAAAAGAAAAATGTTTCAGACAACTTTTGTATAAATCATGGTTATTTCTGTAGAAGATTAAACAATAGTTGGGTCCCTCAGGATATTCATGAACAGATGAAACATTAACTGCTGGGTCTTAAATGTTTTATAAATCTGTAGTACATTTCTGCAATGGAGGAATAAAATCCATGATTTATAAGCCAGCAGTCCATGGAGGGATAGTTACTTTTGCAGAGACAGGGCTGCACACTAGGCAGGGCTGGTACGTTGTGCTTATCAAAATCTAGGATAGTCTCAGATGAGTTGCATTCCTGCAGTGAGTTGCATTCCTGCAGTGAGTTGCAGGTCATCGTGCATGTGAGGTAATTTCTACAGTCAGTACATGATTTATTTGCTTGGGTGCCATAGCTGTACCTCTGGACTTGCAGGATCCGGGTTGCCAGACAAGCTGTGGCTGCAGTGAAAACCCAGGGAAGGCCAGTTCTGTAAACTTCTAATGCAAATATAATATGAGGTATCCCTTATAATACAGACTATCTGGTAGTCCTAGAATGGGGTCAGTCACAGCCTGCCTTGAACATGCAATAGAGAACTTCTTTGCTGGTGAGGAGAGGGCCAAAAGATCACCTTGGGCTCAAAGGCAGAGTGTGTGTGTGTCCCCACACACTGCAAGGTGTGGAGCAGGTTTGAGGGAGGTTGAAGCCCACTGCACATCATGGCACACACTTTTCATCCTCCCCACCGCCTGCAGGTGCAACCAGTTCTGTATTTAAGAGTAGGTGAGAGTATATGGGCTTGATCTTTCCTAAGCTGGATGATATGGACAATTTAGCCACCTCTGCTTGCCTTGACTCCTGACTGCTGTGATGTGCTGGTGCCCAGACTGTTAGGACAGGGACATTAGGTCTCATCTCCCATGGTTTACTCTGCATAGGTGCGACATTATTTCCCTTCACGTCAAAATGCACACAATTACAAATCCCTTTCATGTGCTGTGGTCTTTTTGCAGACCAAGGACAAGAAAACCTGTGAGCGTCCAAGGGAATTTCTTTCATATCCTTATACATTGTGAGCAATATGTATTTGGTGTCACCCACTTCATTATTGCAATAGGAGGGAATGTGCTCTGCTGGTAAAACTTAGACACACAGGTCAGACTGGAGAGAGGTATCCAAAAAGCACAATTTGTTCAAAGGAAACACTGGTGTTTGAGTCATCTGTTTTTCAGTCCAAACTGGAAGGTGCAACAGGGAACAGAGGGGTTGCCTGGCTGTGAGGTTCATGGCTCAGGGCTTTTCTGCTGGGCAGGAGACCTTCCCATGTCCCTGCCCGCAGGAAGGGTGTCCTACAGTCCTTCCCCTGGAATTAGTGCAAGGTCCCTTGGGCTCATTTTGGGCAACACAGGTTTTAGCAGCAACATGTGGTGTTGGAAAATTTCCAGCTAGTTGGGTGGGTATCTGTGACCTACTTCCCATAAAGGCACTTGTGAGACCTGTCCTTACACCCACATGTCCTCACTTAGTTGCCAGAGTACTACCCAGCAGGAGGACTTCGGTGTTGAAGATGAAGGTCCAGAGACCAGCATCTGAAGATGCCTACAGGCATGCAGTGGGATTCCAAATAAAAGAAAGCATCACTATCAAACCCAGCAAACCTCCATTGTTGCCAGTGATGGGGCAGTGCTCAGGTTCCTTGGGAACTTCCTAAACTATTCATCCTCTAAATCACGAAGCTAGCGACTGGTTCCTTCCTCCAAAGGTGGGCAACAAATGCTGACTCTGCTTTGCCGCTTCCCGGTGGATCTTCTTCTGCCTGTTCACAGGCGGTGAACTCGAAGTTAACACTCCTCGTTGTCCTCTCGGTGAGGCAACGAGAGGACAGCAGGCGGCGCTCCGCGTGCGCTCAGGGAGGACGGCTGGCAGCGGGAGTCCGCAGAGCGGCAGCTGGGCAGCAGGGGGAGCTCCGCGGGCGCGCGGGGCGCAGGGCGAGCGGCAGGGGGCGCGCAGGGGTGGCGGGCAAGCAGAAGGGGGTGCGCAGGGAGACAGGCGGGTGGAAGGGGGCGCTCCGCGGGCGCGCAGTGCGGCGAGCGGCAGCGCAGGCCGGCAGACAGGCGGGAGGGAGCGTTCTGCGGGCGCGCAGGGCCGCAGCGGGGGAGCGCAGAGCGGCGGGCGGGGGTGGGAGTGGAGGGGTGGGAGGAGCGCAGGCCGGCGGGCGTGCGGCAGGGGGCGCTCCGCGACCGCTCAGCCGCCAGCGCCGCGCCAGAGGCTCCTCTGCCCGGCCCCGCCCGCCGACCCAGCCCCCGTTTAGTGGGTGCTGCACCTCCTGTACTCATCCTTCTAATGGCTGCCGTTAGCATCAGTGTGCGTGTGTGGCTGCGCATGCGTGTGCCGCTGCGCGTGAGTACCGACACCATACGTATATGTAGGGGCACCACACGTGCAGCCAGGTACCTTTGCACCCAGGCGTCTCTACAGACACGTTATTCCCACTCCTTCCCCACAAATCTAGAATTAAAAGTACAAAGCCCCTTGGTGCTGCTCACCCCCAAGAGCAGAGGGACAGTTGGAGGCCAAATAGTGTTTATGCAAAAATAAAGAAAGAATAACAAATTAAATATGCACAGATAAGAACCAAATCCGTCTTGATACAATAGGACTTTAAGAAGTAATTTAATTAATTTAAAAGGCTGAGGCCCAAGCCTTAGGAACATAGACTATGTGGCCGTAAGTGCACGGAGCCTATTTATTTTAACTGGCAACATCAGCAAGAAATCAAGAATTGCTTTTAAAAATATCAAGCAGTTGTAGTTGTTCAGCTTTGTGTGCTTTATTTGACTTGCCGTGGTCTTTCTAAGGTGCCTCTTTCAGGTTTTGGGAAATCAAGATGCTTGCAATCACCATATGCTCTCATTTACACATTGCTTAAGTCCGGTCATTTATAACTCAATAACAATTCATAATTAATTAAACATCAAGGCCTGTCTTTCCATTTCTGCTTCATACCCAGTGATACTGTTCTGTGTGCTTCTGAGAGTGAGAGTTAAATAACTTTATTCCTGTGCTGCTGGCTGATTGCTAACAGAAGTTTATAGCTTACATTTTTTTTGTCTCCACAATACAGTATTGTTCAGGAGCATAATAATTTAGCGATACAGAGAGGTTAGAGCACTTACAGCTTATTGTTTCTCTGGGCAATCATCTAAAGTTTGGCCTAGAATATCTGTGGGCTTTTGTTTTTTTAATAAAGGCGTAAATTAATTTGAAATCCAAATATTTTCAGGGTATGGAGCAAAGCCTGCCCTTAGCTACGGGTAGGCAGCCAGTGCTAGGCAGGCAAAGATGCTTTTTCAGATTTACTTCAATATAAAGCAAAGCTTCAGCCTTGTAAAGAAGCCTTTTAAAATTAATGTATGTGTTTTCTGTGTGTGTTATGCAGCCAACACAGAGCCAGTCATTGTGCTGGTAACGCAACAGCTAAAGTAGCAGTTTTCATATTTGAGAACTTAGCACTATCAGCAGATGCTGAGGGAGAACCCCAGAAACTCAAAGCACAGCCCAGAACAGATAAATCACTTATTTTGTTTTACTTTTAATCTGGGGGGGGAAAAAAATCATCTCATTCTGATACAGAAATAAATTTTACATTCACATAAATAGGTTTTGAAGCTAGAGGGTCAGGGAATTGGCATCTAACCTGTCCCAGGCCTTCTCTGAGCCCTGTGAGCATCATGAAGGCAGTGCCCTTGAGGTGGTTTGTGCTACACCTGCTCAGGCCATTCTGTGCTGGAGAGGAAAAATGAAGGGTAGAAAGGAAAGAAGGAAAAGACCAGTCGCACCAAACCTTTAGCTCTGCTGCAGAGCTGGTGGAGTTGAGAAATCTGTGCAGTGACTCTGAGAATGCAAAATAAACAGAAGACATGACAGTTGTTTGTTTTCATGTTGATAAATTCCTCAAACAAAAGCTGGAAACGTGCCAAATGCTGAACATGCCACCCAAGTGCACCAAGCCAAGTGTTAACTCCATGTTCCTTGACATGGGGTTATTGTGAGCACTTTGCTCCTTCTCATCACTGAACATACTGAATGGCTGTCTGGATGTGGCGATGGATGAGTGGCAGCACCATCATCATGCTCACTGCTGTGACCAGCAGCGCTTAAAGCTCCCCTCTTGTCTGCTTCACAGACCATCTGAAAACTTAATAAATCAACCTTTGCAGCTCCCACCCCTTGCTGCCTGCCAAGGCTGGGGCTTGGTGTGCTTCAGATGCAGCACAGCAGAAGTATTTTTATGCAGCCTCATCATCAACTGTGCAGTTAAATGCTCTCTGCTCATGTTTGTGAGCTCCGAGCATCCCCCTCACCACTAGAGCATCACAGCTTCCATTAGGCCTCTGTTCCTGGGAAGAAGCCCTAGGAACAGCAGTCCACTACTTGCATGTGGAAAATCATCACCAAGAAGTGTCTTTCCTGCATTTTCCTTTCCAGAGAAGCCAGAGATGTGGTATTACCAGGTCAGAGAGGGTTTGTGCCCAGAGAAAGGCACACCATGTTAGCTTCTGGAGGCTGATATTGTTGTTTATTCTAGTTTTGTCACATGGCATTCAAGTAAGTAAGTAAGGAATCTAGAAGCATCTGAATGTTCTTTGCTTGTGAAAAAATATGACAAAGCCTCATCTGGATGGCTGTGAAGGACACAGAAATCCCTCTGTTAAGCTCTTCTTTTCACTTAATTCCTTACAAAAGAAGTGGTGGAAGTCTCATCACTGGAAGTTTTCAAGGTCAGATTGGACAGGTCTTTGAGCAACCTGTTCTAGTGACAGATATCCCTGGTCACAGCAAGGAGATTGGACTAGGTGATCTTTAAAGGCCCCTTTCAACCCAAATCATTCACTGATTCTATGTAAACCATCTCACACAGATCCACTGCATTTTCACTGGCTTAAGTTTCCATGGCACTATTGCCCCTTGAGGCACCATTCAAGATAATAATAAGGAGGACAGCACCCTTCTTCCTAGTATAAGAGCAGTGTCTGTGGGTGAACTTCACTGAATGTATTTTAGAGTCCTGACAGTATTGGGAGTAATCAAGTATGTCATTCTGTACCTGCTCCTGTGTCATCCATTTCCATGTCTGCTGGGACTGTCCAGGTGTTAAATTTTTATTTTATTTGTGTGTGTGTGTAGGATGTTGGTCTTCTAGGAACTGCATCAAAACAAGTTAATTCATTTCAACGATGTCATTGAAGAGTCTGGTGATCAAGCAGCGATGGGTCAGGTCCCATAGGGCTGCCATCTTCATCAGCTTCCACTACTGTTTTCTGAAATGTACACTATAAATGGCATCTTTTCTCTTGAAAGTAACATTTTTGCTATAGGAAGAGGGCCCACAAGGTGGCTCAGGCGGAAAAGAAATGTCAAGTTTTTGATGTCTGGCTAGCACATATAGGACTGGGTCAAGAAAGGGCTGCTCTGGAACAGCTATTTGAGAATGTTGATTTGAATTCAGCTGATGATGAAGAGGTGCAGAATACCAAATCAGTGGCAATCAGTGCTGAGGAGACCTCATCCACTTGAGAGACGAAGGCCTGAGAGCTAATAGCCTAGACAAGAAATAAAAACTGTATACCTGTGACCCAGATCTAAGGGCCTTGCTCTTCTGACTTGCCTGTAGGTACCTTCTTCAAAAATTAAATGTACCCAGGTAAGACTGAAAAGAAGACATCTTTCAGCATCTTCTGAGTCAGTCAAGGAAGTGTCTGTTGAGCCAACAGTTTCCTCTTGTGTTTGGCAAATCCTTTCAAAGCCTGTGATGTATTAATACAAGATATTTATAAATGGAGAAGCACAACATCTGTGTGGCTAACAAACTGCTCATGGCAATAATTAATTAATCTGCAGTTTATAAAGTGTCATTAGGCACGAGGTATTGTTATTGCTCTCTGAGTGGATGATGGAACATTTAACAGTTGAATGGTGAGCAGAGAACAATATGTAATAGAAGTACTGGGTAATTCAGGATTTCTAGGCCTTCATTTATTTCTCCTTGAATCATCTGAATAGTCACACAAAACAAAAACAAAACAAACCTATCTGTAGCCTGCAATACAATGCAAGTCAGTTCTAGCAGACACATAGCAGTTTCTTCTCGTCACAGCCTGAACTACCATCTAAGCTAGTTTTTGTGCTGACAGTATCCTGCTTCCAAATTTCAAATTCAGAAAGTGTCAGTAAAATTAGAAGCAATTTCTACATCAACTACATTGCAGTTTTCAAGGAATGATAAGTAACCAAAATAATATAAATTATATTAAAGATAGATGGCTGGGTTAGAATTGCCTGACTAGGAGTACAGCAATTATCTGATGGTTTTGCTTTGAGCTTACATAAAACAGTTGCCCAGTAGATTGCTACCCTCTTTGCTAAAAAGTGTCAGTTGAAAAGTCACCAGATAGATGATTTGTTAAAGTAAGACTAGTCCTTTGCTAGCAAAGACTGACAATTTTGTTCTCTGACACTTACGGTTCCGACTACAATAAGCAAAGCCTTTCAGATGAAGTATCATGGAGCTTCAAGTAGCTTCCCTGAGACAAATGTAAATGGCCCAGGCAATATCCTTTCTGTCTTAAAATATCTTGTTAAATGTCTGAGCAGTACTATTCAAATGCATGCAGAAGGGATCCCTGGCTGTCATTTTATAGTTACCAGTGACAAATTTCTTCTTCTGAAGAAGAATAGCAATTTTGACTGGTGTGGAATAACAATTTCTCAGATCTGCTGAAAAGAGAGTGACAACACATAAAGTCTCAGTGTTTAGAGAGTAATTTCCAGTGTTGTACTTGGAAATAGAAACCTTTAGGATATCCTTTTGCTAAAAGGAAACAACCATCTATGCCTGTTTTGCTCATCCTAGTCATCACTGACCATTGAAAAAGCCAACACGAGAACCAGGCAAATTTTTTAAATCCAAAGTGCAGACAGTGGGTAGGATGCCTCACTGGGATTTATCGTTGTCACAAGTATGTTCTCACACACCCATTGCCTCAGTGACAATGGCCTCATAGTCAACTGCCTTCATCAGCTTCTCTCAAAATATGAAGAGACGGGTCAATGAAAGGTAGCATCCGGGACTGAGATTTCCCTCACTATCAGATGGACTGGCTCAGTGTTTTTAGGGATGCCTCCTTCAAAATCTCCTGAAATTAATCCAGTCAGACTTATCTCAAAAACCAATCTCCTATTAGATACATAAAAAAGCACTGTCCTCCATACAAAGACAGTAATTGTACTTGATAGCCATTGAGTTTCCCTTAATTTTTTTTTTTTTTTTAAAAAGACTTTATAGAATACGCATATGTTTTAACTAAAATTACCCAGATTATCTTTAGGCACCCATGACCACTGGTGGGAGCTTTCATCTCTGTGAATACTGTCAACATAGCTGACTGAAACACTCTCCTGAAATAATTTTCCTTTGCCATAGCACTACCTCTTTATGGTTATATATTTTACATGAACTCAGTCCTCACCCATGCTGCATCCCTGATGCTCCCAGCCCCATGGGCTGGGGAAGGGCACCCGACATGCTGGGCCACACCAGTGTGTGATATCATTTCCACTGCTCATCTCTCCCTCTGATGAGGGATGGTGACACACTACCAAAGCCATGTGAAAACGGAGTTTCTACAGCTGATCTCAACAAAGCAGCAGGACATTTAAAGCATGGTGGGGAAGGAGCACCAAGGAGCTTTTCTCCAAACAAGACACTGGCATGAATTAGAGGTAGGGTCGGTCTTCACCATTTTCTGTGATGGAGCTGTGGAAAGAAACTAGCCTCATCTCTCTGTGAGAGGAAGGTCCTTGTCAGGGAAAGGAAGCCAGTGACATCCCCAAGAAAAACAACAGCAGCTCCAGTGATAACTTTAGAGAGCTGAACTTAGTAGTATACATAAAATTTATGTGTTCCATCTATGGGGGAAGTGTACCTCAAGAGGAACATACATAGTCATAACTCCATTGGATACCTGTCCAGCCTCTGGTGACCTGTGGCCCAGGCTGTCCATGTCCCCAGCTTACAGCCAAGCACCTAAACAGTGGCCAGTCCTTCATTAGTCAGAGGTCACTAGTCTCTGGGGAGGCTTTCTGACCTGTTAGTGTCTAAAAAATATAAAACGTTATACCAAAAAGCAGGCATAAAAAAATAAAACTAAATTTGATCTAATATGCTTAATTACAGACATTTGTCAGTTACAAATCTTGTGGCACCTGAGGATCTAACCCTTTTGCATGTAGAAGGGGCAGGTTCAGTCTTAAATTATTTAAAAAGTTTCTAGGCCATGATTGAAAGTTCTAAGTGCCACACCTGAGGCATAAACAAATTGAATCATGTGCCACACCTCCTGAAATGTAACTATAATTCCTAGTTACCTGATGACAGACTGAAGTCTCAGGATATTCTGGTCATATTTGCTCAACACTTCATATAATTCAGCGCTTTTTACTTTTCTTGAATCATTCGAGAGAGAGTTGCTTTTCATGTTTTCATGCAAGCTTTGCTCAGACAGTCCATAGATTTAAGATACCTTTTTTGTTCTAAAAGATTGTGCTCTGAGCTTTTCAGTACATATCAGGGAGTTGGGCCTGATGAACACATTCCAAGGACACATGAGGAAAGAGTTAAAACAGAGCTGCTTGCCAACCTGGAACACAGGAAATGATGGATCAGTGTCCTAAATCAGCATGCATGATAGCAATCACATAAACAATGTATGAGTGGGATGATGGATTATACCATTTACAGTATGTGAAAGTTTGCTTGATTTCCTTTCTTCCCTAAAATTGAAGGTTAGAAGTAAAATGGACATAAGTTAAAGCATTGCATTAGGTCTTCTTAAGAAGAATATTAAAATCTTAAATACAAAGTGTCATAGGTAGTACAGACACTACTAAGTGTTTTAAGCTAAGAAATTGTAAGGAAAAGGAGTATAGTCAATGTTTCTTCTGGGAAATTCTTGGTTTTTGTTAAATATCACCTTTTATTAATCATATCTAGGCACTGTCTAGTTTAATGGTACATTCAAAATAGATGATTTGAAATTAAATTTGGAATTCACTCAGATTCAGTTCTCTTATAGCATAAAAAAGTCTTCAGTTTTTGAAGGGCTGATCTTTGGATTAAATGCTTTCCTCTCTGAAGAAAAAACAATACCTTACATCTGCAAGAATGCCATTAAAGTACTGGCATCGACAAAGGATTTCACTGATATTTTTTTTCCATATTTCTAGAGTTTCCTTGGAAAATATGCTGTCTGACCTCCTGAGGGAGCAAAGCATCTTCTCCACAAATTATGTTGGAGAGCTTGGAAGGCAAGCAGCCATTTGCTTCAGAGTTGTGCTCTGTGGGTTGCTAATTCAAGTTTCTGTAAAATGGAACCAGCTTCAAGTGCCTCAAAATATTCCCATCAAGAGCTGAGATTTCCAGATAAGGTGAACATTAGCTCCTATGTTGTATTTGTCTGCAGCTTCAGCAGGCTGATTTTTAGGCCTATGGTTTACAGCATCATTGAGTATTTACCCTAGTTTTTTGTTTTAATGCAAGTGGCTAGAATTACTGGAAGGACTTCTGCACTGCAGGGAAGAATGGGATTTTTTATGAGACAGAAGCAGCCCAGTAGAAGAAAAGAAAATGTGTAATTTTTATAGGTCCCAAGGTGAGTAAGAATGAGTGTTAGGAGGGTAATTTAATAGGCAAGATCCCCTCAGGTATTTGAAAGCCTCAAAAGGCTATTGAAAGTAGGAAAATAATTCAAGAATGTCTTGATAGTCAGGTTATTGAGATCAGGGGTGGGTTTTGCTAAGGACTGCATGGGAGGAAGAAGTCTGATGGTGTTGGCAGCTGTGTGAAGTGGGCATGACTGAATGGTTGGCATCCAGTAACACTGTTTGGTTTTGTATTCCGATTACTATCTTGACCATAAAAAATACTTCTGTACTGAAGGTTTGGTCCTTGTCCCATTGATACTCTTGCTGAATTGGACTAGAACACTGTTCCTGCCTTGCCCAGCATCCTGGCCTGTGGGATGAGTAGGGATGCGCAGAAATAGTGCCAAAACGGCAAGTTTCACACTTTTTGTTATGGCTTGCTGCAGGACCTCAATCAGCTTCTGCAAGTGCTGGTGGAGGAAGTCAGCATAAGGGCTGAAAAAGGCCACCTTGGCCTCACATCATTCTTCCCTGAGGGACTCTGCTGGGGCCATTCAGAAGGAGAAATGCCCCTGGAGTCCTACAGCATTTCACATTTGGTGAATGGAAGGGTCCAAAAAACCCTATCAAGGGCCTTCTCTCAGTTAATGTGAGAAGTGACATTTCATCACTTGTGTAATGAGATTAATACACCTAATGTTACTTAACACAGGCATTGATGGCTGACCACAAAATAAAGCCAGATTGATAGGGATTAGTGTCTTTAATGACAAGGATAACTGGATTGGAAGATGGTAACTTTATTTTTCACTGGGTTCATTGTTATGTCTACTGCCGGTGTTATTGCTAGAGCAACATTAGAAAGACTTCATTACGTACCACTATACAAGTACATATCAAAAAGTGACTATTGCCACAGGCAGTTTGTGACCTGTGCGTGAACACACAGTATTGGCCTGCTGGTACCACCGCTTCAGGGACTACTGCTCATAAGTCTTCTAGATATATTATTATTAGTAGTAATAGTATTATTATTAGTTAGCAGGGACTGGATTTTCTCTGTTCAACAGATATCCAGCAATGAAAGAACTTAAAAATGAATAACACAAGAAGTTACAGAGCAGATTAATAGAATTAATGCTAGTGACCATCCAGCCCTGGGAATTGTCTTCTGAGATTTGAGATTCAGCTGACATCCATTTTTCAGACTGTTTATTCTTTCCATCAGTCTGTGTTATTTCTTTAAGGTGAAAAAAATAAACAAACCCTCCCTAAAGTAGGATCATGTTATCAAATATATATGAAGGTCTCGAGGATGAGCACATTTCTCTTATGTTTTGGTTCAGTTTTGAAAATATATTGGCCACTGTTTGCCACTGTTCCTCCCCTGCTCCCATTAGGATGGCCATCAGCTCCAGATGGGCTGCTGTGTATTTGCAGCACTGGGGCAGACCTGATTTTCAGAGTTTTACAGTCTTTGGACATATGAGCAAGGGTCTTGATATGGTAACATTGTTCATTCATGATGTATATTTTTTTTCTGTTTTGAGCTGTCTTAAAAGCAAAAGTGCTTCAAAACGCCATTTGCTTCTTCTACATTGGGATCAGTTTTGTCAACTGTTTGACTGGCACTGCAATGAATGCTGGTTTTCCAGGGTTGGCCTTAATACCTTGTACAAAACCAATTGTCAAGCTGCTATGGCATCTCACTGCAGAGCACTGCTGTGCAGCCTTCACTAATGAACAGAAGCAGCTGGATTCCTCCCAGCACCGAGGAAGGAAATTTTTCTCAATGTCCCAATGTCTTTCACTTCTCCTGCTCTTAGTTATAAATATTCTAGTGCATGAGCTCAGATGAATAATGCTTATCCTACAAATAACTAAAGCTGAGGAGCTCTGTATTTAAAGGTGAAGAATCATTTATTTTGGAATAGAAAAGTGTTTGGGTTTTTTTTAATTTATTTTTTGTTTATCAGCTTTCTAATATGAACAAAGACTTCTACGAAAGAATTGAAATGATGGGGTTGTGGTTTTAATTTTAAAGCTAGAACTCAGGTACAGATTTCTATCCAGGTTAGGTTTTAAGATGACATTAAATGCTTAAAAATGGAGGGCAATGAGCCCTATAACTATGAACATGAGTATGCATCATCTCAGCAAAACCTTTCTAATTAATCATTCTGTTTTCAAGTGATGTAACCTATGCTGGTTTTTTTTGGCAGTTTTGTGTGTGTGTGTTTGGTTTTGGTTTTTTGTGGATTTTTAGTTTGTTTGGTTTTTGGTTTGGTTTGGTTTTGGTTTGTTTTTTGTTATTTTTTGGTCTTCTGTGCAACTCCACCATTAAGAGTTTCCGTGATTGCACAGTTCACATCCATACAGGGAATCTGAGATTTTATTGTTCCTCTTTTGTGAGGCTGCAGTTAGTAATGATTTAAGTAATGCTTCGTAATCCATTTGTAGTCTAATATCTCTGTGAAGAAGACAGGCAAGATTGAGTCTTCTCTTTACAAAATAACTCATCAATATGTCTCTTGTTGGCAAAGCTGTACTGATTTAAACCCAAAAAATTAAATAAACATAGAGAGGATTGGTTTTGAGTAAATGAAGATTTGCAATACACTGCAGACACCTTTTTGTTCTGAAGCTGCTTAACTGAAAAGAAAAGCTGGATTTTGAGTCTGTTCTCTCACAAATAATTTTGAGAAGCAATGCTCTGAACTTTATGAGATGTATCAGTGATAAACATCTCTGGCATATCGAGGGATTTATTCATCAGGGATAGTATGACACAGAAACCCACAAACTGATAGGATTATCGGTGCAGATCTTCCCCTTGGCAATGCTCAGGATTGTCTTGTTACTGCAGCTATTTAGCAGGGAGTCTTTCCCGGACCGCCTTTTAAATTTGCCCCTGCCAAATCGCCGCAGGCCAAACCCAGTCATTTTGCATTTGGCTGATACCTGTTACCATTCCTTTCTTTTCCAGCTAGTAATCACCTTCACCCCTGTGGTGCCTGCTCTATTTGTTTCTTTGGTGTTCACATTAAAATGAGTCATGCTTAAAACTTCTGCATTGTTGAATGGTGACTATGACTGTTGAAAAGCAAAAGACCTAACAATTTTAAATAGGCTACAATGTAATAGGTGCATCTTTGCTTGCAATGTTTAACAGGAAGCTTATCACTAGTTTTGCCATTCCTTCTACCAATTCAAATGCCTTCAGAGGTGCCTTTTTCCTAGACATAGACATAGCCCAGTCACCAGCTCCAAAAGTCAATAGCTAGCTCGTGTAGGCATGTTGCACACAGGTGCTTCAGCAAAGTGAGAGGAGCACTGCCTTTAAAAGGGAGGTCTACTGCAGGAATAGGTCTCACACTCCAGTAAAGAGCAGGAATAAAAATATCGAACAACTTCTATCAGGGGAAGGCTGGATCATATTAATTATGAGCCTACATAAACGTTTAAGCTTACACATGACTGTCAATACACAATGGACCGCCCATGTCATCAGCAGAAGACTTAGACACAGATCAAGCAAGCATAGACACTCACTTGTGTTTTCAGATTGTGCAGTAAGTTACTTGTTCATTTTAGGTCACCATAAATAGTCTCCCTCCATCCTGATGTTTGTCAGTCCCTAAATTACTTTCCTGACTCTTCAGATATTTCTCTATAATAATATGTGGATCATTATTGTAATGGCTTTGAAAGAAATACCTAGAAGTCCAAAGATGCCTCCATTTGAAGTATCACAGGCAAGCAATCCTGTCACTGAAGCCTTATTTGCGTCCTGAAAGACCTGCTCTGCAGCTGCAGCCCAGCACATGTCTACAACATGTTCTCCACCTCAAGAAAAGGCAGGTTTTGTTGTCTGAGATAGAACAGGTAGGGAAGTAATTTAGGTCCAGATTTTGCTCCACAGCCCTTGTGTTAAATGTTCTAGAGTGTACCTTTGCAACACTAAATCTCTATCTGTTTATATTCAACCTGCATATCACATATTTGTCAATTTAACAAGTAGTATTTTCCAGTTCATTTGGATGAGCATGAAGAATGAGTTACATGGAGCTTCAGATAACATTGGTTCATGAATAGGCATGAAAATTTTCACACCTATGGATGTTTTTCTGTTTGAAGCAAAGCTGCTTTTCTGTTTGAATATATCAGCACTTTGATCCTGTTACCACCTAAGCCACAGGGCTCCAATCTTGACAGCTTTGTCACAAAGAAGTGTCCAGTAACTCTGGGTGGGAAGCATTTCATGCTTTCACATACCATAAGTTTGCTTTGTTAACAAATACCTTCAGCTCCTTATGCTCTTAAGATCTAGATCCACAGATGCTTGGTATCTTCACATTCTTGCTTGGCAATTGATGATTCAAACAGCCACATCAGACATGAACTTCCTCACATACTCCTCTGTTCTCAGAGGCTTTGCACCACCTCCTGGCATGCTATATCCCCAACTATCACACTTCCTCCCTGTCTCCATACCACCCCAACTTCTCACCCCATTGTTTTGGTTGAACAAAACTCTAAAAATTTTTACTTTATGTCTAGCAGTTGTTTCTAAAGCTGCTCAGAGACTCATGTCCTGGTGTCCCCCACTTCTAGCATTTACAATATTCCTGCATAGTGGTATAGCCCTTACTCTTACCTTTTCTAAGCAGTATAAGTCATGAAAAGTTTCCATATGCTTGTGAAAATGTCCCTTAATTCTTCCTGAGGTTGGTTTGTCCCTTTTCGGGGAAGGAATACATTGCCCTGGGCTAGATCTTTTGCTGCAGGTGCTGATTGTTCACAAGGAATTCGCCACACTGTCAGCACTGGCATACTCTGTCCAGCGTTACACACAGGTGTCCATCCTTCCCTGTACACAACCACTCTGTTGTGATGTGGTGTAATCACATCTTTACAGAAAAGCATACATATTAATGTCTGCAGTTAATTAGCTTTTCACTATGCAAAATCTATTTTCAAAAGATCCATTCTGTATACCATGCACTTGAAAAAAACTTCATAAACATCCAAACCCATACTTTTTACACACATATGTGTGCATTTATGTGCATATATTTAGATAATCATATATCATTTAACTTTTTTTTCCTTCCCAAAATAAGAGTTTCCGAAGAAGAATAATTAGCATCAATTTGCCAAAGTATGATCCAACAGTAACTCCCCTCACAAATGCTTTTTATTCTTAGTGCAGTGAAATAACTTCAGTCTGGAGACTATAAAATCCATTTGTAGTCCAAAGTATTCTTCTCACATTCAATAACTCTGAATGTGACTAAGCAACAACATTTTGTTGAAAGTTTTACATAGCTAGCAGTACCTGCACTACTTATTGTTGCACTAATAACAGTGACTGTCACCAGTACGTTCACCTTCATATAGCAGAAGTGAGCTTAATGAGGTTATACAAAGCTTAGCATTTTAACATTACCCTCAGAATAAGCTGCTGATTTAACATGATTTAAGACCAAGATCAACATGGGCAATACAAGCTTTTCATGCTTTTACCAGCTTTGACGCTGCTGAATGTGCATGAGAAGCGGTCAATATAATGCTGAAGCAAATCTCAGTGATGAATACTATAAACCTAGGCTCCGAGCTACACTGCCTAGGCCCTTGCTTTATTTACATGCAAGTACAAAGGTTTGCCTTTACATCTTCCCATTTATTTGCTTGATCCCAATTATAACTAAATTTAACTCCAAAATTTAAACAATATGGTTCAGATGAGTGAACCACATTGAACAACAACGTAATCTAGAATGGGATGTTTAACATTAAGCAGAGAACATACAATTTGAATAATGAAATCTTTTAAAGACAGGAGTCACTTTTAATTGTATTTTTATTTTTGCTGCTTAATCAAACCCACATGGAAAGCATTGTACCTAATGAAACCACAAAATCAGTATTTCAAAAGTCCAGCCTGTACATAAACCCACAACTGAGCATAAGTTGAACATGTTTTTTTTAAATATTTTTGAAAACCCCTTTTATGAGAGAAGTACCCTTCCACAGGCTTGAGACTGCTTTCTCTTCCAGGAGATCCAGGGTGAGGGCAGCTTCACTGAGCTTTGTCCCCATGTGCTATTCCCCGCTTTTCAGTTCTGTCTCATATTTGGCTGTCTGAGAACATATCAGGTGAAAAAAAATAAATAATCAAAGTCATCATCATCCATGTATTTCCTCAGTCACTTAGGATGCTGTTGTCTGAAACTTTTACCTTGGAGCACTTGTGGTGCTTCCTTCCTTCTTTAGGACTTTATTGGTATTGATTGCTTACTGACAAAATCACAGAACATTAGGGGTTGGAAGGGACCTAGAAAGATCATCTAGTCCAACCCCCCTGCTAGAGCAGGATCACCTAGATCAGGTCACACAGGAATGCGTCCAGGCAGGTTTTGAATGTCTCCAGAGAAAGAGACTCCACAAGCTCTCTGGGCAGCCTGTTCCAGTGTTCAGTCACCCTCACTGTGAAAAAGTTTTTCCTTATGTTTACCTGAAACCTCCTATGCTCCAGCCTGTACCCATTACTCCTTGTCCTGTCACTGGATGTCACTGAGAAGAGCCTGGCTCCATCCTCCTGACACTTGCCCTTAACATATTTATGAACATTAATGAGGTCACCCCTCAGCCTCCTTTTCCCCAAGCTAAAAAGACCCAGCCCTCTCAGCCTCTCCTCATAAGGGAGATGCTCCATTCCCTCAATCATCTTAGTGGCTCTGTGCTGGACTCTCCAATAGCTCCCTGTCTTTCTTGAACTGGGGTGCCCAGAACTGGATATAGTACTCCAGGTGGTGTCTCACCAGCACAGAGTAGAAGGGGAGGCTAACCTCCCTTGACCTGCTGGTCACACTCTTAATGCATCCCAGGATGCTGTAGGCCTTCTTGGGCGCATTGTTGGCTCATGGTCATCCTCTTGTCTACCATGACTCCTAGATCTTTTTCCCCAGAAAGATGCTCTCCAGACCAGGCCCCAACCTATACTGACACATGGGGATGTTCTTCCCCAGATGCAGTACTTTACATTTGCTCTTGTGAATTTCATTAGATTCCTCCCTGCCCAGCTTTCCAGCCTGTCCAGGTAACGCTGGATAGCAGCACAGCCTTCTGGTGTGTCAGCCACTCCTCCCAGTTTTATATCATCAGCAAACGTGCTGATGGTACACTCTATTCCTTCATCCAGGTCATTGATGAATACATTGAACAGCACTGGACCCTGGACTGATCCCTGGGGAACACCATTACCCACAGGCCTCCAACTAGACTCTGCTTCACCAGCTACAACTCTTGGGGCTCTGTCTTTCAGCCAGTTTCCAATCCATCTCACCACACAACCATCCAAGCCGCACTTCTTAAGCTTGGCTGTGAGGATATCACGGGAGACATTATTGAAAGTTCTGCTGAAGTTGAGATACATTACATCCACTGCCCTCCCCTCATCTATCCATCTAGTTGTGCCATCAGAAAAGGTTATCAGATTAAGTCAAGCATGACTTCTCTTTGTTGAATCCATGTTGACCACTTACGATAAGCCTCCTTTCCTCAACATACTTTGAGATGGTGGCAAGAACAAGCTGTTCCATCACCTTTCCAGGAATGGAGGTGAGGTTGACCAGCCTATAGTTACCCAAGTCCTCCTTCTTGCCCCTTTTGAAGATTGGGATGACACTGGCCTTCCTCCAGTCCTCAGGCACCTCTCCTGTTCTCCAGGACCTGTCAAAGATTATGGAGAGTGGCCTAGCAATGATCTCCATCCGCACTCATGGGTGTATTCCATGAGGGCCCATGGACTTGTGGATGTTCAGTTTGCTTAACTGCTCTTTAACCCAATCCTCCTCCACCTGAGAAAATCTTTCTTCCTCCAGACTTCCTCTGTGGTCTTACAGGACTGGAACCCCTGGGAGCTGGCCTTAGCAGTAAAGACTGAGGCAAAGGTGGCATTCAGTAACTCCATCTTCTCTCTATCCTCAGTCACCAGGGCACCCACTTCATTCACCAGTGGGCAAACATTTCCTCTAGACTTCCTTTTACCTCCAACATACTTGAAAAAACCTTTCCTGTTGTCCTTGACCTCCCTCACCAGGTTTATTTCTAAGGAGGCCTTATCTTTCCTTGCTGCATCCCTGCATTTTCTAACAACCTCTTTGTACTCTTCCCAAGTGGTCAGCCCCTCCTTCCATGTTCTATATACTTCCTTCCACTTAAGTTTATTCATTAGCTCCCTGCCCAACCATGCAGGTCTCCTAGCTCTCTTACTTGATTTCTTACTCTTTTGGGATGCTCTGATCTTAAGCCTGGAAGAAAAGGCACTTGAATATTAGCCAGCTTGCTTGGGCCCCCTTACTATCTAGAGCCCTGTTCCATAGGACTTTTTCAAGCAGTTCCCTGAAGAGGCCAAAGTTAGCCCTTCTGAAGTCCAGGGTAGTGATCCTGCTTGTGGCCATCTGTCTGCCACGTGATTCTGAACTCCACCATCTTGTGATCACTGCAGCCAAGGGTGCCACCTACTTTAACATCCTCAATCAGTCCCTCTGTTTATTCGTACAAGGTCCAGCAGTACTCCTCTCCTTGTTGGCTCCTCCACCACCTGCATCAAGAAGTTATTGTCAATGCACTGGAGGAACCTACTGGACTATGCATGCCTGGCTGTGTAGTTTTCCCAGAAAGTGTCAGGGTAATTGAAATCCCCCATGACAGCCAGAGCCTATGATAGCAAGACTACTTCCAGCTGCTTGCAGGCAGCCTCATCAGCTTCCTCATCCACTGCATCATACTGTGCAAGGGTTAAGCACAGCTCTGCTTCCTCAGCAGTGTTCCGCAGCATCTCTTCTTTCTCTCTAAAGACAGTTAATTATGGTTTGTTTGCCAACATCCGAGTACTGTGGGTCCCCTCAGTTTAGCCTAGTTAACCATATTTGAAATTGACTTAAGGTATGATAAAAGTAATAAGAATTTAGAATTTGAAGTCTACTTTTATTTTCAAATTAATGCACAGCATAATTTAAAAGGCCATGTTATGTAACTATAGTACTTTATGAACCTTATGTTTCAGGTACTTACTAAAGTATCTAGAGAGGTACAGTCTCACACTGTGTAATTATACATAAGGCTCCTCAATTAGTTTAGTCAATGTACAGTCTGGCAGTTTAGGACCTCAGAAAATGCTTACTAAATCCTGATCACATGAACATAAAAGTTCACATGGCCTTTTCCTCTCCCCAGCTCTACCTACATCTCCTTCCTCCCAGTTACTTCAAGCCATACCTGCAGGAGAAAGCAGTACATCATGCAGCAGCAAAGCAAATATTCTCAAGCATATTTGCTCTTCAAGGCAAGGACTACAAGAGTTTACCTTTAACAACTACTTTGAAATGCACCTTTTCTCTAAGGCTTGCTCTATACTATCATCTTCTTGCCTTAATAGCTACATGGGGGATATAGCAATGCAACTCCCTGAAGACTAAACATGAGTGACTTTGAAAAGGAGTCAGGGCAGCCAAGGAGATATTCCTTACCATTATTTTAAACGGCCTACTTGACACCACTTAGCAAGTGGAAAACAACAAAAGCTCCTTTTGCCTTCAGCTGCAGCAAATCCTTACCTCATGAACACTTCTGCCCTGGCACAGTACTTCCGTCCTATAGGAGATATAGCATTTGCCATTCACTGCCATGACTTTCCACATCTCAGCACAGTTAGTTTCCCCCAGTGAAGGGGCAAGAGGGCAAGGAGCAAGTCTCACCAGCATTTGTGTGGTTTGGTTAAAAGCTGCAATCACACTAGGAATATTTTGTTAGTCTTTCAACAGCACCACACCAGGAAAACCTTATGCAAGGGGGATCTGAGCTGCAGTTTCTTCCTCTCAGGCTCGGTCATGACTGAAGAGCAAAACCCACTACTTTTAAGAAATTACTAGTCACCCAGGAAAGTACGAATTCCTCTACATTAAACACACATTTCATCCTGTACTTTACTACTTATGAATGCTAAAGCAAGAACACACCTTGTCTGAGGGGATTCAAGTTTTGTTTTACACACTCAAGCCTCAGCTCAAGCTAATTAACATATATGAATCAAAGCTGATCTCTATGTGCTTTACATGACATTTATTCAGAATAATATTGATCTTCTGTAACCCCTCTGCTCTGTAAATGAAAGGATTATTTAAGTGACAGTAAGCAGCAATGGAAGAAACTGTGACATGGGGAGAAAACAGCAGGAAAGGTAAAATTGTTTTCTGGGTATAAAGTTAGGAAAAGAATCACACAATCATTGAGATTGGAAGGGATCTCCAGAGGTCATCTGGTCAAGCCACCCTGCTCAAGCAGGGCCACCTAGAGCCTGTTGCCTGTCCAGACAGTGTAATGCCTCCAGGGATGGAGACTCCACAACCTCCCTGGGCAACCTGAGGCAGTGCTTAAGAATACTTGTGTCCTGAGGTTCAGACAGAGCCTGCTATGTCACCATTCCTAAATGAAGAAACTACAGGATGGGAGCTGAATGCTGTATCTATCTACATTCCCCCAAACTATGTTCACCCTTTCTCTGCCTCCTCCAAGGAAGCAGTACCTGAAGGAACTGTCAGGATCAGTCACAATTTTGGAACATAACAGGAGCTGGGATTCAGTGCAGCAAAAGTAATAGCACTCACCATGACAGAGTTTATTACCTATATATTAATTTAGGCACCTCCAAAAGCAGTTAGCTGACAAAGTGCAGAGTATTAAATATCTTTTGCTTGCTTAAATAGGACTTCTCACCAAACTTAAATATGCTGTTGCTCATTAATTTGAGTCTCTCATACTGTTAATGATGTTCACACAGCTAGTAATCCTGCAAGTTACTACAAAACACATTAAGGACTTCACTGTACAAGTGGATCAACATTTAGTATTGAGACTTTTATTAAAAGCAGCAATGAATCATTTTACTACAGATGAAGAACATTTACAGGAGCTGTGCAAGAACATAGCTGCATGCTTATTTCTGAAAGTTTATATATAAATTCATCAAGTAATTCCTTTTTTTTGTTGGCTATATGAAGCCAAGTTTCGGCTCCGTTGTTCTACAGTTAATTAGGATGAGGTTTCAGTACAACATGTCTAATATCAAGAATATAGGTTCACTAGACACTAGGAAAAAATTATTCCCAGAAAGAGTGGTGGGATATTGGAATAGGCTGCCCAGGGAGGTGGTTGAGTCACCATCCCTGCATGTGTTTAAGAATCGCTTAGATGTAGTGTTGGGGGATATGGTCTAGGGGTGAACTTGTAGAGTAGGGTGAATGGTTGGACACAATGATCCCATGGGTCTTTTTCAACCTAGATGATTCTGTGATTCTATAACTGTACCAAGCCACTTCCAGTAGTATTAGCACCAGCATAAAAAAAACCCCAAACTAGTCACAGTCAAGGTTATTTCTGGAGTACAGTAAACACAACTGACATGTGTTTGAGCCCCTAGCCTGTCTGTTACACAAAGCAATAAAATAGCCTTATTTCAATGGCATTTCTGAAGTTTGTAGCTTGTTTCCCCCCCAGAATAAAAAAAAAAAAAAATGGAGAGTGCTTAGCAGTTCCAGTTTCCACTCACTCTTAGCTCAATGTCCTGTTTCTATCATGAGCAGGTTCACCTCCTCCAGCTCCAACTACAAGGCAAATCCTTCACCACTCAGAGCTGTCGACCTACCTTAACTGTTGCAAGTCTCCTTTCTATTCTGCAGCTGACAGGCACATGTGGCCTTGTGCTGGTAACTTAAGATATCCTGCAAAATATTTCTATCCTGCTGTGACAAGATTTAGAGGAAAGACCATCACTACAATTCAAAGCCCAAGAAATGAGACTCCAGAATCTGCTGCTCTGGGTGGGCTTTCAGGGCACTCCAGTTTATACAGATCCTGAGAAGTTTCTTGAACATAGCTGTCCAGGCAGCAGATAAATATAAATATCCCAGAGTTTTTTGGAGTCAGCTCATGACTTCCAACACTTTATTTGTATTTCATTGGACTGTATGGTCTATTTATAAATTGTTTATCATACAGTTGCTAGAAGTCAGCAAGTCTACTTCTGTTTCTAGTGAAACAGTACAAGTTAGTGGCATGAAAAAAACTTGTCCTTTTCATCTTTGACAGCATTTTTAGGTTACAGATACAACAGTTATGTTTTGTTTAAAATTTCACTAGTTCAAAATCAGATGTCCGGAAGCTGAAGAACATTCCTCAACTCTATCTGGTCCAGTGACATCCTCAGACTAACCAGCTATGGGTTCTGCAACTTGCCTTTATATTCCCTGTGCTCTTAATTATTCACTTATCACAAAGGAAATGAAAGTGTTTGCCATTTAACATATATACTGACTCATCATCACTCCCAACAGTCTAAGATGTAACTAAATCTTAGGATTGTAAGGAGAGCCTGAACTGAAAAAGACAAAAAAGCATGAGGTAACAGGTTTTATGCTTTTAAAATACCTCTTTTTAAATTCCAAATTTAAACTTCAGCACCTATGTACAGAGTTCAAGCATACAGATACAACTGGATCAATACACACAGGGAGCCTGGGGCATGCTCAGACGCATTCAGCCTCAACCCTCAGGGCACTTGACAGTAAACCCTGTTCTCCAGGTTGCAGAACAATAAACAGGTATCTTTTTCTCTGCTCCTTCAAATAACTGACCTGGACCATATTAGAAATGTGTGTAATTTACTCAGCATGCTCATTTGCCATTCTTCCAATGAGGAAAGAATCGTAATTGTAATAGACACTGTTAAGTGTCAAAAAACACCAAAAAATAAAGCAGCAGTTTAGAGTATGTCTCCAGTTATGCACTACCGAACAGGCAGGTGCCAACCAGTTCTTTTTCTGTTTCCAATTCCTGCATGATCTTAATCAACCACTACTCTTAGAAGGTTAGTCAAAACTCTTATCTCCCATTTAAGGCCCCAAGCACTGCTACACACCTCAAGCTTGCTTTCAAAAGTTTTATACTGCAAAGAGGTGAGAAAGTTCAGATACCAGGGGACTATCAGATCACATACAATTCAGCACAAGAATACAGTACAAAATTGGAAGCGTCAAGCTCTTTTCTAGTCCCACTTGAAGGCCACATGATTTCCTCTAACAAAGTAGAATTGTCACCAAAAGGTCACTATTCAAGTATTACTTGTAGGACAGGAGGTACAACATGCTGCAGACATGTGGCAAGGACAAAAAGGGGCTACGAAGAGGCCAAGTGTTACTCACCTTGCCTTCACAGCTGGTCAACTTGACCACTAGGGAACTAAAGCAGGCAGAAAATTGGCTCTGGCCAAAACACCTTGAGAGAAAGCATTTGAACGCTTCATTATCAACACAGCTGGACTCATGTTTGCTGTCTGCCATCCCATCCAGTCCATTGCAAGACTTCAGGATCCCACCCCCATTCCAGGCTGAATTTATACTGAAATAAGCTAAGATCCAAACATGCTACACTTACCATGAAAGCAAGGATTCACTCCAGTGTGTGGGTTTCCAGATCTGTAATAATCTATATAGAGTTTTAACCACCAAATCTGAGTATCTAAGGAGCCTTTATAAGATGTTGCCCCCAACTCCACACCACACCCCACCCCCCCCAAAAAAAGAAAAAAAAGCTATTAGCACAAAAATTGGGAACTACAATTTGCATTACATCTCCTGCTAGGCAGGAACCACCCCTAAATTAAATACACTAGGACTTTAGCCTTCACAGTACAAGGTGTTTCCCTCTAACTGCACGGATTAAACAGTTGTAGACACCAGACTTCCAAATCCTTTTTAGCAGATGTCACACTGCACAACATAAAGCAGCAGGCAATTGGCCAAAAATGGTTAGCAAAAAGGATTCCTTAAACCTCCAGCATCCAAATATAGCCCTAGCTGGTCACATGGGCTGCCATACAGTAAGTGCTCCTCACTTTACCTACCCTTTGATTAAACAGTTTGAGCTAAAAAGCATGTACTTAGAATAGCAGTTCAGTTTCCAGCCCAATTCCATGAACTGTATAATCTTGCTGTACCTTCCATGTTCAGACTGGCAGAAAAGAAAAGTTGGTTTAAGCTTCTAGTGAGTTCAAAGGGGGTCATTAGCTACAAAAAGCTAACAGAATATGAGACTTCTAACATATGTGTTTACACACACATATATTTATGTGTACACATATAAATATAAAAGCAGCATCTGCCATACAATGCAGCTGCTGTGACTTGTTAACCTCTACAGCACATACTGATTTTTAATTTTAAATAGACATACCTTACTGTACCTGATCTCTAGCAATTCCTACTTTTCATATTACTCCGATTATGATGAAAGCTGATCAGTTGATCATGTCCATCTCACAAGAGCTCTACAGCTTAGTTTACACATCAAAAAATGCAAAATTTCTGAAGAAAGCTGGGCTGGATACTGTATCCTTGCCAGATTCCAACTTAATAAGTTGAGTTTGGCCCTTCCTTTCTCAGCCCTTAAAACCATTTGCCATATTGAGTATGTTGCATGTCTCATACAATGTTAAACTGCAAAATCTTGCAACTGCATTAATAAAGACAAGTGTCATTTACCATTCCAAAGCTTGCCCCCCCCATATCAGTGAGGAGGAAACTGCAGTACTCACAACAAACTTTGTGACGTTTTGAAGACCCAGAGGCTTGAATTTAAAGTTGTAGTTATTACTCAATAGAAGTTTGGGGTTCCTAAAGATGAAGGCAGCTCAGCACCACAAGGCAAGGCCTAAATACTGGATTCACATGCTTACTGCCTTGCCTTATAACAGGGCTCTAGAGCACAGGTTTTTGTTAAAAATACACAAGTCATCTACTTAACTCCAGCCTATAGTTAAGCTACTGTTACACATTTAAAACAAACCACAATTAGGAGCAGTGTCAAACACGTTCCCACACCCATCGCCGATTCAGTTGCACGGAGCACCAGTTAGTTTCACATTTATGGCGACAGCCAGGCCGGCCTGAAGGCACAGAAACAACCCTCAGATACACAGATGCTGCACTATTTTTACTCTAGAAAACAAAAAAAAACCCAACAACAAAACCCAATCAGTAAAACCCCCTCCTGCGTGCCAACCAAAAAGAGAAACACGCCGGAGCTC
>JANIJG010013101.1:0-62710 GCA_024611175.1 Megaceryle torquata | reverse complement strand
CTAGGGGTGAACTTGTAGAGTAGGGTGAATGGTTGGACACGATCCCATGGGTCTTTTCCAACCTAGATGATTCTGTGTGATTCTGTGAAGTGTTCTGGGAACTCTTCTCTGCCCCTGTGACTGGCAGACAGAGCTGATCATTCTTGACGGCACTGGGGAAGAGGTAGAAGCTGTCTGTGGATGGCTGCCTGTTCTTGAGAAGCTGAACTAGTATGGTTAAACCTCTATCCTAACTACATAAATAGTCTTTCGTTTTATTTAGAGATTGCTGTAAGGTTAGGTACTGAAGCTACTGTGGCAGCCAGACTTTAGGAATAGCAGAGGCCGTAGAACACAAGAGTCTCTCCAAAGACTAGGTTCTAACACCACAACCACTGTGTTGCTGTAACAGGAACCCTCATTCACCTGTGGGACCCCATAGAGATCTGAGCAGAGAGTGGACACTATACTGACCTTCCTTGGGAAACCCTTATCAGAAGAAGGTCATGAAGCCATTGCTCGGTGCTGTGGGACACCGTGAGCAGTTGATCTTGCTTTTATGCCTAGAATGAAAATACATTTAAACTAGTTAGATGGGGCTCTCTTTACAGTCACCAGAGAGGGGTAAACCAGTGTTAGACATGGCTTTTCTGACCTCTACTCCTGTTCTCAGACGTCTATGTTAGAATGAAATGTTTCACACATGACAGTGCTTTGTTCTTTCTGCTGACTGCAGGGAGAGAGCTCAAATGGTAGAGAAACCCCATGCATGGTGGGCTGTAAAAGGCAGTCTTCTAAGCTGAAGTTTTCCTCCATGCTATGGCTTTGCCTACCTAGGAAACAAAGCTACCTTCCCACCAATGCAAAAAAGAAAAAATTCATAGGACTGGGACCTAATAGGTCTAGATAATGAAGCCTAAACTAGAATAAACTATTTTAACCAGTAAATCTTAAAGCCCAAACAAGAATACTACAAGTTTTGTGATTGAGTGATGTGATTCTTCAGGAAAAATAAAACTATAGTTAAGTTGGTGAGATATTTTAAGCCAGGAAAGGCTTTTCACTTGATCATCGGGAAGGTATAGCTTGTTTAACAGGCAGAAAGGAAGCTCCTGCATTAATGCTTGATCTTCAGCCCATGGTGCAGAGACCATTCTGTCTTTACTCCCAAGTGCTGATTTCCTGTCCCTTCCTGCAACGTCTTTTCCAGGAGCAGCATGTGGGAAGTTGAGGTTGGTTAGCTTCAGCCTGGCTGGGCAGCCTGACAGCCTGAACTGGTGATGCTCAGGATGTCTATCGCTTGCTAGTATTGGTTATGTCAAACAATAGAAAGCTAATTTACCTGTGAAATCAAAAATTTATTGTGGTTTTAAGTTACTGGTGAGCAACAAATTCCTTCTTGTCTGAAATCAGAGGTGTAAACAGAAGGTGCTGATCTGGCAGATTTGCCTGGTTGTTGCATATGCAACCCACTGCATGTTCTCTTAAGGCAGTATTTCAGGTTTGTAGCCAAGTCATCAGAGATAGGACATATCAGAAATTAGGGGACACTCCTGCAAGCCTACTCTTTTATATTTATATATTTTTTTTTTTTCCCCCTCTTTTTACATCCAGTCTGAGCTCCCTTTTCTCCTGGATAATTTATAACCGTGGATAACACAGTTCTTTCTGAAAGCTTCACCACGTGGGGACATAAAGAAAGGTCACTTACAAATGGATATTCTTGCTCCAGATCTTTCTCTTTTCTAATTTTTAGTATTTTAAGGCTGCTCTCTGTTTCTGTAGTTTCAAGTGACCCAGCCTTCACGATGCTTCCAGCTGATTCTTGCTGGGAGGGTAAACTCCTGGGACACACTTCTAATTGACAAATGAGAAAGAGAATTTTTTTTTTTAATGGCTATTCTACCTCATGTCTCCTTTTGTTTTCCCTTTCTCATTTACTTGTTTTTCTCCCACTCTGCTTTCACTGTTTAGCTATTCCTATCTTGTCTCAGTCTCTCCTCATTTCCTTTCCTCTCTTGGGGTTCATAAAGCTGCCAAGGCCTGGCTAAAGCAAAGAGAAATATGCATTTCACAGGTGAAGGTCACGCAGAGGGCAACATCATAGTTCCTATTGCAGATCCTGGGGTAAAAAGGAGGCAGGCTCATTCTGGAGCTGTTGCTTTCATTAAATTTGTCAAATCTACCCTGAATAAGGACAGATGAGTAAAACACAGTATTTAAATCAGAAGGAAAAGGGAGAGGTTAAAATCCCAGTGTTGGAAACAAGCTTTTGCCTAAGGTTTTCATTTTTTTGGGGACATGATTTCTGGGAAAATGAAGCACAAGGTCTCTAGCCTGAAGGGGACCATAAGTGTGGATTCTCCACTGTGCCTCAGCAGAGCTCACACCGAATGTCTGCGAGCAGTAGCTGCCCTTCCCACCACAGAAGCAATCACACAACAGCAAATGAGGGAGGCCTTGAATTTCACAGTTTGCAATATAAAAAGTTTTCTAATAAAAATGATCACTGGAGCATTGATGCTTGTTAAAATCAGTGAGAGACTACAGCCTGCATGGAAGGATTTTCTTGTAGGAGAACTCTTCACTGCCAAGGTGGCATTTGCTCATGTAAGTCATGCTGTATCACTTCATGTGAAGTAACAATATTTCATATTTTCTCTCTGTGATCCCAGAAATCGTTCAACATTTTGTCCTACCAGTTAAAATCTACTTTTTTCAGGGACATGTAGACCATTCTGAGAGCCTTAGAGCTGGCTTACAGCGTTCCGTGCAAAGCACTGACATCGGCTTGTGATGGCTTTAGCAGCAGCTCCTGGAGAGTTACACACCTTCACCTTCACCTTCACCTTCACTCCTGCCATTTGCCTCAGTCTAAACAAAGCTGCCATCTCTCTGTGGGCAGAGTCTTGTCAGAATAAGTTCTCCTGAATGGGTGGAAACTGTTTATTTAGTGTTGGTGTTTCTTAGCCCTCGTCACATTAGCATGGCTTAGTTCTTGATTTGCTTAACGAACTGGTCAGTGCGCATAAAGTCTTGTCTGTCACTTGTGTGGTCAAATAAGTTTTCTTTGTCCCATGTGCTGTGCAAGAGCGTTCTTTTAATTTGAGCAGTAATGGGATACTTCCCTGTTACTCCCAGTAAAGCTGTGGGCAAAGGCCAGGCTGTTTTCAGGCACTTCTGCTCTGGTTCAGCAGAGGCACGTGGTTGTAACAAGGCTGATTTTTATTTCCCCTACTGCATATTTCCAATACAGAAATGTAATCTTCCACTTGTGTTTGAAATGGTGAAAGTCTGTGTTTTGGTCAAATTGGACAGTTCTCAAACCTTCCCAGTATGGTGCTCTGTCTCCTACTGCCACGCCGTGTAGGGTCTCAAAGGAACTGTCACAGATCTTACCGGACACCTGATACACGGGAGTGGCTTTCATGACAGATGCCAATTATTTCCTATTTCCAGAGAAGATTTGGGACTGAATTTTCTTTGGTATATGGTGAACTGGTAAACCCCGTGCTTTCAAAAAATTAGAGGGAAAAACAAAAGGTGCATTTATTGTGCATGAGGGTGCACCAGAAGACTACTGTTGAGAGCTGTGCCCACCAGCATCAGCTTCTCTGGGGGTGATATGGGTAAGGAGGGCCCAAGAAAGGGTTTGATGGAGACAGAGAGGTACCTTACAGAAACTTACAGGGTGCTTCTCCCCTGGGTGTGGAGAAAGTGTGACGGTGATTGTTTGCAGATTGACCTCACAGGCCATGGAAATGCTAGCTCTATGCTATGCTACTCTGTGTCATGGGTTAGGAGGAGAAAGAATTGAGAATTTAATCACCATAAAATGTTCTTGGCCTCTTTACTAAGTAGAGAGATGTTCAGTGAGCTCAGAACATGTATTGAGGGATGTGCATGGGTCCAGCTCCCAACTCCCATCCATGTTACACAAGCGTATTACATTGGTTAATTGCTTTGGCAACATAAATAAGGTGGTCCCTGCCCTCGGGAAATGGCACAAATTTGACTTCTGCAATTTTAGTGACTGGACCAGAAGGTCGAGAAGAGCTGTCAGTCCCTTCCCATAAGATCCAGTGATGTTTGTAGCATCACTGGTTGAACACCAGCGTGCCCTGGGAGCAAGCTGAGTGTGGGGACAGATCCTGTTTGAGCTCTTAAACTTTGCTGCAGATGGTGCTGCCTACGGCTGCAGGAAGGCACCAAGCTTTGGGATTGTTTTTTCTTAGCTAAGGTCTTTCCATTGCCATGTTAGATTTCTAGTGATGTTGATTTCCAAGGTCAGATTTGTTTCCCGTATAAATTGTCACAGAAAGGGGTGGGATCAAGGGCACAGCGAGCAGTGCTGTGATTTATTTGTGCAGTGACTGTATTTTGAAAGGACTCAGTTGCAAGCCAAGAAGAAAGAGCTGATTGAAGCTGCTTGGGAAGTATCACCCATGTAGTCCCTTCATCTATAAAGCAACGACCTTAACACTCGCTGCAGCTGTCTCTCTAGAACAAAATAGTGCCTACCTTGTCTGGAGTGCCTGGAAGTGACCTTTTTGGGTTGTAAGAAGTGTACACTAAATCTCTTTAAAAATTACAGCTCTCATTCTCTGCGTACGGAGCAAACCCCATCAGGCTTCCCAAGGCAACCTGGTAATTATCTTTAGGTTATGCTGTAAGATGTATTTTCTAAATGTGATTGTGCTATGTGCAATATCCTTTATATAGTTGACACATAATACATGCTAATGCATGCTAAGTTATACTTTTTACAATTAAAGCAAGACATTAATATTTATAATGCTATAACACTAGCATTAATTATATAATATATTAATATTTACAATGCTATATTTACATATGCTATATTTACAGTGCTATAACACTATTTTCACAAAATGTTCTAAGAAATTTAGTGCTGCAAAAATTGGACTTCACACTTAAAAGTTTGGGCTTCTTCTGTGACTTAAACTAGGGAAAGTATACTGCAAAGTTATTTGTTAGTTTTCTTGGTTTTCCAGTGTGTGTCTGCATGTGAATATATGATACACACAGAGAACTTTTAGTGGGAAGTGTTAGTTAGGAGGTGCCAAACCTGGCAGCCTGATGGAGGCAAGGCAGCGACAGCGCTGTGTTCCCAGGTGCTGGCTGCAGTGATGCTGAGCAGCTGGTCCTGCTGGAGAGTGGTGTGTCTCCGGCCACTCAGGTCAACACAAGCACCAATGCTCAGCATTCACACAAGCACCAGTGGCCTCATCCTGTCCCCCTCTCTGGCTGATCAGGATGGAAGCCTGTTAGTAGGAAACATGCATGCAAACATACAGTGTGGACCCCTCAGTAACCGGCCTTGGTCCATGCAATAGCTGTCTCGTGGGTCCTCTCTCATCTCCAGTCACCTCACACACAGACGTGTGCCGGACACACACATGGACCCTCTGACCTGTGGTCTGATTCTGGTTGCTGTCACTGACACCCACATGCACACATATGGACACAGATCAATGGAAGAGGCTTTCATCTGAAATAGGGTAGCAGGAATAAACAGCTGGAGAGAGGCTTGCAAATTTCTGAGGTTGTAGTGCAGCTCCTCCCAGCCAAGTTCTCTGTACTGTCAAATTTCCTTCAGCATCGTGCCTGCCTGTAACCATACAGCTAGTGAAACAAGAGTTTAAAAATTAATCCTTCAGTTCAGAGGAACTGAATGGTCAACTCCTTGAATTACAGATCATGATACTGGTACAGGAGTACAAGAGAAACACTGGCAAACTGGAGGGAATCCAGTGGAGGGCCAGGACAGTTTGAGGCTGGAGCACATAGCAGGAGGCTGGAAAAGAGAAGGCTGAGGTGGTATCCAGGTGCTTCCTTCTGCTTCCTAAAAATGGTGAAACATAAAGCAAAGCTAGGCTCCTTTCAGAGGTACAAAATAAAAAGGCAAGAGTCAACAGACATGAGCTGTGACAGGGGAAATTCTCAGCACTTATTTGAAAACAAATTTAATCAGAAGAGTGTTGAAGCACTGGAGTGAGTGCTTCAGTGGCTGGGGAGTCCCTGTCCTTGGCAGTCCTTGCTCAGCAGTGAACACAGTGCTCCCCAACTTGATCTCACATTGATATTGGCCCTGCTCTGAGCAGCAGTTTGGACTAGATGATGTGGAGGATGATTCCGGGATGAATTTCTAGGATTCTAGAAAGACAAGCTTATAATAAGATAATTATTAAAGTCTTGTTAATTTGCCTTTTCAAAATGTAAAAGATAGGGACAAAAAAATCTCCTTAGTCATAGGGGATTTAAAAATTTGTTTTAGAAAAAAAAAAGTTCTCAAGAAACCAAAGACATGGGAATTTCAAAGAAAATCTAAGATGATGCTCAAATAGAAAACAGGGTGGTTTTTGTATTGAATTTTTAGAGCAATTCTTTAAAATTCTAGACTCAAAATATTTGCAGTTGGAGTTGCTTATTAAATTCTCCAGAACTATTTCAAGAGTCTGTGGAAGGGCTGTGTTTTATTAAATTCTATAGCAGTTTACAGTTAGAAAATTTAAGGGAATAATTAGCAATAATCCTCACTAGTAACTGAGTTAGATTTAAGCCTGCAGAGCTGAAAATCACTGTGTTTTTATTCCTGTCATCCCCTAGCCTTCACCAATCTAATTTCCACTATGTTCTCATCCTTACACAAACCCAGGAGACCTATGAAATACTGTTCACCATTTACAAAAAGTTACCTTGTTTAGCCTTGAAATGCTGGCAGTCAGCTGCAGTTCAAAATTCTCTCTCATTTCAAAGCTGGTTTTCTCTGGTAACACTGGATACTGTTTGGAGCTGCAGCCACGGTACAGAAGATCAGATAGTGGGCAAGGAACTGTTGACTTAAAATAAAAATATTTTCCCAAGTATGGTCAAGTTTTTCCAGTGCTGTATGGTATCTGAAAGGTGAAAGGGCTGGGGTGTAGCTGAAGTGAAAGCAAATCTCTCTGTAGAAGGTTTGTAATAACGAGTTTTAATCTCCAGTATTAGTAACAAAGCAAAACAAACCCTACTTGTCCGTACTAGGCTGCCCTGTGATTTGAGTGAGCTGCTTTTACTACTGCAACCACAGGATTATCAGTAATGCCTGGTATGAAACACATTCATTGAGTTCCTTGCTCTGGCTTCAAGCCTTGCCAGGGGTCACATTTCAGTCCTGTTTGCCTGTCCTCATGGCATGTTACTCTATTCTTTCAGTTTAGCACTGTTTCTGTGACACGTTACGAGTATTGGTGTTCTGCACATAAAGAATAAGCTGAAATTCTCCAGTCCATAGCCTTTCTGAAAAACTATGCAGTATAAGGGCAGTCTGAGCTCCAGAAAAGTATCTGATTAAAGTCTTTCTTGGAAGCAAGTTCTGTTTCACATTCAGGTCTCAAAAACATCTGCAAGGAAGCTGAGGAAAATAGAAGAAAATAACAGTAGATACTGAAAAACCCAGTATGGATTCAGAAAATAAGAGGATCAAAAATGAAGGGACCTGTGTCAACCAGGAACAAGGCGATGTTTTATTCACTAACAGAGTTAATTGCACTGACTTCTGTGTTTCAGGTCTTGGGAAATTGATTATTTCTAAGTATAATTTTTTTTTTCATCATGTTGACTTTTTCTCTATTATATGTATAGACTTCTATATTTGTAACTACAAAAGCTCAAAATGGGATACTTTAAGAAGACATTACTATAGCTTAGATGTAGCTTGATGCAGATACTAATGAAGCTCTGTCTTGAATTATCTGTAGTAGTTCATTAACCATTGAAATCTGTTGAATTTCCATGTAATTTATGAGAAGTTTCAGATCATAGCTGAACTGTACAAAGAGTTGGGTTTAGTGATTGTCTCTATTCCTCCAGCACACACCCATGGAGACGTTTCCTGGTGAAAGTTGAAATTTGTCTTATGATGGCTGGTGAGCTGGTGTGTTGCTGTGTGTGTTGTCAAACCAACCTAGAACTGTATTTAGTAGAAGCAGGAGAAGAGGCATTACCACTTTTAGACAACCATAGTTAAATAAGATACATGAATATTTTTATACTCTACAATTATTCTGCATCTGGATGGGAAGGAAGCTCTTAGGTCTTCTGTGCTTTTGTGAACCACTCCATCTGCCCAGAAAGGCTGTGGAGTCTCCTCTAGAGACTTTCAAAACCTACCTGGATCTGTTGTGTGACCTGCACTGGGTGACCCTGCTCTGGCAGAAGGGTTGGACTCGATGATCTCCAGAAGTCCCTTCCAAGCTCCACCATTCTATGATTCTATGATAAGTTGCTTCAGTTTCAAAAAGGCAGGGCTGTAGCTTTGTGAGTGAAGTGAAGGATGATGTTTAGATTTACAGTACCTGTAAAATGATGATATTCTGTATGACACCGTTATTTTTCTCTTCTCATATGTGTTGAAGGTTAGAACTGGCTGTTGCATAAGAACTAAGCAACAACTGCAGAGGCAATGATGAAAATGGTTCCTGGGAACTGACATTGCTGTGTGGGATAGAGTTACAGTCAGCATTAAGCGTTGAGTTTGGTGAGTTGTGGAGAGTATTTGCTGATGTCTAATAAGAGTCAAACTCGGGACTTGGGAAAAATCAATTACAAGTGGTGCTTGAAAGGAACATTTCCTTCTTGTTAGAGGGAAAAACCGATCTATCGGTTTTGTGATGCTCTTCTTTTGGTTGTTTACTCTGCCTTCAGTGTGTAAATCCCTGCTTTGATAGTGACATTGATCACCCGATTCCTATACATTGATTTAGTTTGGAAACATGGATGGCCCAGTGGCAAAGATCCCATGTCCTCAACACAATCTTTAAAACAGGAGAAGTGCTAACCCCAAAAGATTTTGAGATTGGTTTTGTTATCCTAGACTTTCAAAACATGTAGCATTTGGAAAAGGTTTGGAAGGCTTAATGCTTTAGATTTCTTTTATGCTTTTGCCATGCTTTTAAATACATTTTAAATGAAAAGAACAAATTACCACCTGCTCTAACATTGTCTTCCCTAGACACTCTAATAAGTGAAGCACCAAGAAAATCCTGATAAAATCATGAGTATTTATATCACTTCCACTTGAAGATGAACTAAGACAAAATAGAGTATGTTTGACTGTAGCAGTGCAGCTGGGATGCTTTCCTCAAATGATTGCTTGCCTTTAGGTCCTGGACCCAACAATGGTGCATCCCAGAATTTGAGGATGAAGAAAGGAGTGGCAAATATCTTTGGCCATCTTTAAAAGCAGCTTGTCTTATCTTTGTTTGCAGTGGACACTTGTAAGACTGTAGCTTGGATCCCAGATAATAATGCAGAGACAGCTACTTGATTGGAGTGGTGATATAATTTGATAAAACCTTTAACATTCAGTTTCTTGACTGTCATATTCTGTGGTATATGAATAGCTGATCAGTGATTTGCTACATCATTTTAATAAACTAGAGTAGTTTCCTGCAGCCATCCATAAGAGATTTTTTTCATGCTTGCCAGGAAAGTCTGAAAGAGCTCTGTAAAGCTATTCCTTGTATATTTGTGAAGTGCTTCTTGCCTTGGTATGCAAGTGCCACTGGAGTCTTCAAACACCTGCCATTGGCTGCATGTTTATGTGCTTCATTCAGTAAAGAGCATCCCAGTAGTTCCCTCCCTGGTACCACATGTGGTGGTACAAAAGGCCACTGGAGATTTGTTATCAAAAATTCAGAAAGGATACTGAAAAGGATTCAGATTTTGGGTTACTGAACTGGGAATCAATGGGTAACGAAATGTCAGCAGTTTCAAAAGAACTACCAATGAACGTAGTGCAAATCAGGCACACTTAAAGATGAGAGTAAAAGAGCATTAATTCTCTACGGCCTCTTCCTTTTGCTCTTTAAAGAACATTGTGTTATCCCTGCTGAATGCAGTGTCTTCTCTCTGACAGTGGTCAGTGCCAGATGTTTCAGTCATTGTGCTTTGTTTATTACTCGTCAGTCACCATCAAAGCATTCAATCCCTTCAATATCTTGAGCTTGAATGAGCTCAAGTTATTTTGAGATTGCTGATGGAAGATGAGAGGAAGGAGTTGTTTCAACAAGTGATCTGCACTAATTGCAGGGGTTGAAACCTTCCCTGATCCTGAACTGGCAATATGAAAGGCATGCTCTGGGATGGCTCTTTTGACAGAGTAATTGAATATTCAGAGGAGCCAGTAGAGTCTTGACTGCACTTTCTTTGTATTTCTCTGCCTCCCTAATAGGTCAGCCTCAGGGAAAAGTCCTAATGCAGTGGAGTAACAGCACAGAAATGGGGATTAATGCTTTGTGTTATATTCTGGTTTTGTTCATAGCTTGCTTTTCCTGATGCTCATCTGGTATGGTTGCTTTACTGCTGAGGGAGAAGCACTGATCTTATCCAGGACTAGGTGTACAGTGTCACACAGAGCATGTGTTCTACTGACTGGGAAAGGAGAAGCACTCCAGTGGCTCTTTTTATCCCCAGAGCTCTTCCTTGAACAAGTGAGATAAAGGCACTAAATTAAGCAGTGCTGTTCCCTGATCTGATGCAGCCCTGTCACTTACTCTAATTACTGGGGCTGTGTCTCAGCCTCTTTTCTTGTAGGAAAAGCTGCCCTGAGGCCTTGGAAATTAATATGTCGATTTGAGTAAATATCTATTTGGCACACACCTTGAGGCACTGCAGCAACAGAACTGCCAAATAAGAACTGCAGGCTGAAATTTAGAGAAATCACAGAATCCAGCTCTTGGAGTGGCAGCTCGAATGCTAAAGTTAGACTACTGTGTGTTGATTATCTCTAAGAACAATTATTATAGTTGTTACAGGCACTCTGAAATTTGTTCAGACCAGTATTCTTTCACATGCCTCATGAGCTAGGTTTTAGTGTTGGTATGGAAGGACTTTTCCCAGTAAAAGCTCTGGATGTAGGCTGTACTGTTTTGCAGAGTAAGAGGAAGTTGAGGGATATGGCCTTAGGGGCAGGGGAAAGGCCCTGGGAGTGTTTAATTTAGTGAAGTAAATATACCCTACAGATGTGTCTGCAAGGATAGCTAGAGTTGATGTTGAAATGAGTCCGAGCAAGCCATGTGAATTCCCTCAAACCACGTGAATTGTGCTTCCCTGTGTGCATCATGATGTCTTGGAAGACAGGGTGATGAATGGGAGGAAGCAGTGCCTTTTGTAGTAGTGAAGGGCAACTGCAATCCAGGCTGAGCCCTCAGTGTAGCAAAGATGTTGAGAATGCAGAGAGAGTCCCTTTGGGTGCCAAGAAGGCAGGAACATATGAGAAATAAAAAGAGACTGAGGGAGCTGGTCTGTTCATCTAGGAGAAGATGTAGTAGACAAGCCTAAGGAGAGTGGGATCTAATTTCTGTTTTACTTTACCTAAAGGTAAAGATGAAATGGAACCAGTCTTTTCTCTGAAATGTACAGTGTAAGAACCAGAGGGAACAAAAAAAAATGTCATAATGTGGGAAATTCCAATTGCATGTAATGCAAAAATTTTTCACTGAGAAGGTTGTTAAGCACTGGCCCAGGTTGTACAGAGAGGTTGTGGAGGCCCCATCCTTGGAGATATTCAGAACTGGGCAAGGCAGTGGACAAGACACTTGGTCTGAGCTGGCCCTGCTTTGAGAAGGTTGGACTGGATGACTTGCAGAGGTCCCAGCCTTATTCTGTCATTATGGGCCACCAAGAGAATAGTCACATTTTAGCCATTTTGAAAAAAAAAAAAAAGTCTAAGATATACCTTGGGTTCCCTTTTAGGGGGCTTGTTTCTCTGAATGCTTTTGTATCTTCTCTCTACTTTGCCTCTTAAGAAAAGTTTTTCTCAGCAGCAATCACACAATGCCCTGTCCTCACCTTACTCTACCTTTCTGTAAGAGGTAGAGGAAGATGGGGACAGGGCATTGTAAGGTTGCTGCAGGTAGACTTGTGTTGGTGGCCAGCAGTGGGAAGGGGACTTCCAAACACCTTACAGGGAGGAATTCTGTAGGGTTGAGTGGGACCGAGGCTGACAGCACCATGAGACATGCTGTGGAGTTCCCTGCACAGACGTTTCAATGTCAGCACAGCGGTGGCTTCCATTCATGCATGACTGTGGTGAAGTCAGGATTTGTTTGGCAGTTGCCATGGCAGCCTGGCTCCAATCAGCCCTTCGTAACTTTACCAAGGCTTTGTGCCCATGCTTTATGCTTGTTAACAGCTTTATTGTTGTGGATAACATCATCCTCTTACAAACAAGGGGAGATTAATGTCTATAAATACATAAAGGCTGGGCATCAAGAAGGCAGGGACAACCTTTTCACTTGTGCAGTGTGACAGGATGAGGGGCAATGGATTCAAGATCGAGTACAGGAAATTCCGCCTCAACATGAGTAACAACTTCTTTACTGTAAGAGTTGTAGAGCACTAGAACAGACTCCCCAGAGAGGTTGTGGAGTCTCCTCTGGAGACTTTCAAGACCTGTCTGGATGCATATTTGCGTGATCTCCTCTAGTTCTGTCCTGCTCTGGCAGGGGGGTTGGACTCAATGATCTTTGGAGGTCCCTTCCAACCCCCAACATTCCGTGATTCTGTGATTTGGTTTTGCATGTTGTTTTCCTTCTAAAAAGATTGAAACTTTGCAGCACCAGAGAGAAAGCAAAGCTTTTGTGTCAAAGGCCTAAAAGAGAAGGTGCAACCAGAAAAGTTAAAATGGTGTATTGTGAAGGGAGATAAAGATGTGACTGGTTTGCTGTGGTGGAATAGGACCTCATACAACCAACTGTAACCCCAAGTTTCCCCTTAGGTTCTGTGTCTGTACCTTTCTGGCCCATGATCATAAGTTCAAGGGAAAAGTGAGGTTGGAAGGGACTTCATTTCTCTAGTCTAACCTCCTGTCCAAACCAGGGTCAACTAGAAGGTTAGACCAGGTTGCTCAGGGCTTTATCCAGCATGATCTTGAAAAATTCCAAGGATGTAGACTGCACAACTTTGCTGGGCAACCTGCTTCACTGCATGACTGCCTTAGAAGTAAAAAAGCTGCTACATATACCCAGGCTGAAACTGTCTTGTTTCATCTTGTGCCTGTTACCTCTCATTCTCCTACCCTTCACCTCTATGAAGAGCCTGGCTCCATCTCCTTCACAGCTTCCCTGTAGATACTGATGGGCTGCTATTAGTTTCCCCCAAAACTGTTTCTTCTTCAGTCTGAACAAGCCACTTCTTACAGGGCAAGTGCTCCAGCTCCCAATCATCTTGTCTGCCCTGTGTTGAATTCACTCCAGTTTATTGAAGTCTATCTTGTACTGGGGGGCCAAAAATTGCATCTGGATATGGTCTAAATGATGAGTTTGGCTCTGCTGCATTTCCTGTAAGCGTCACAGATATGCCCAAGTAAGTAAGTGATTTGATTGGACAGAGAGTTTGGAGAATCTGAATACTGCTTCCACTAAGGATATATAATGTGGCTGAAGGCCAAATCAGCAAGCCTCCCCTCCTGCCATGTCATTCTCTCCTTAGCACGTGTAAGATGAGTAATAAAATCTGAGTCCCTCATTACATGTTAGTTGTCTGTTCGTCAGACTGCACTACTGTAAATCACCTAAACATTAGCTGCCTTTCACTAATGATGGGTTTTGTCATGATTATTGCAGGTTACATATCACAAGTACTAAAGAATTACACCGACCATGCCTGCGATGGAGAATATGTCTCCCTGAGATGCCCTCACAGAACCACCATCAGCATCCAGTCTTCTTTTTATGGCCGAATTGTACCAAGTCACCAGATGTGTCCTTCTCGCTATCCCCACTCCTATGCAACTCTAATTAAAGAAGATGTCACCTGTTCAGTTGGAACTTCCCTTCAGGTATTCCATGTCAAACGGGATCTGTTCAGTTTGGACTTCATCTTTCCTTGGCCAGGAAGCAGCTTTCTGTGCTGGTGTTGCATAAACATGTATTGAGCAGTGCTGCCCAGCATGGGAGCACCGACACTGCGCACAGCTTAGTGGACCGTTCATCTCTGTAGTTTAGACAGGACTGAATTAGATTTTGCTGATGAATTTCTTAATTTTGCTCTAACTCTAGTCAGTAACAGTTTAGGAATGTGGTTGTAACAGAATTACACTGCAAGACACCATTATGTTTGACTGGGTTCAAAGATTTATCTTTTTTATAGTTTTCCTTCCCAATAGTTAGCTGTTTTAACACATTCAGAAGTTGCTATGATGTTCTTTTTACTTCAGAACTAATCCTATTTCAAGTGGCTTTTACTCTGGTAACTTGAAATGTGGGAGAACCATTGGCTTTACTTCTTCTGAGTCATTTGGCTCTTAGGTCACTGTAAGTGATCGTTCATCACTTAAACATTTGATGTCCCAAACATTGGTAGTTAATCTGTTCTGTCCATTTGTGCAGGGGATGCTGACTCTATGTGTTCTTCCAGGAGCATATGTGATGTCAACAAATCAAAGGGCTATTTGGAAGGTGACTCAACTGACAGTAGAAACAACTAAAATTAGAAAGTGGCTGATGTTGTTGAGGTAAATGCGCTGTGTTTCTGGGTGTTGAAGTAAGCACAAGTCTTTCCAAGTGCAGGATTTAGGACTCTGAAAATGTTTGAGCAAAGATCACAGAATCACAAAATCACAGAATGGTAGGGGCTTTAAGGGACCTCTGAAGATCATCCAGTCCAACCCCCCTGCCAAGGCAGGTTCACCTAGAGAAGGTCACACAGGAACGTGTCCAGGTGGGTTTTGAATGACTCCAGAGATGAAGACTCCACAACCTCTCTGGGCAGTCTGTTCTAGGGCTCTGTTAACCTTAAAGAAAAGAAGTTCCTCCTCAAGTTTAGATGGAACTTCCTAAGTTCAAATTTGTGCCTGTTACCTCTTGTCCTGTTACTGGGCACCACTGAAAGAAGACTGGCCCCATCCTCCTGACACTGACCCTTAAAGTATTTATAAGCATTGATAAGATCCCCCCTCGGTCTTCTCTTCACCAGGCTAAAAACACCCAACTCCCTCAGCCTTTCCTCATAAGAGAGATGAGGAGCATATAGTGTGTTTACAGCTATGAATCAATAATAACTCATAAGAGAAATTTATAGCAGAACTAGATCAATGAACCTACAGGGCCAGTGAATAATTTCTTTTATAATTTAGCTAAAGGTCAGGGTTTTCTGCATCACTTCTTGCTCTTGCATCCAGTGTTTTTAAGAGGAATTTATAGCATTTTTTAAAAGTTGATACAAGTGCTTTGGCTTCCAAATGTCAGTGGTATATTCTCAAGGAATTGCACAGGGTTGGTGTTTGCCTGCAGTGTAACCCTTAAGCCCTCAGTTTTGCAGTTGCCCTCATAACACTTCCACTGCACAACGAATGACTGAGTTGCAGTATGGGAGGACGTGGTCCCTATGGGTGAGAGGTTTCCCCAGATATGATAACAAAAGTTTGTAATACAATGGAGAAGAGGCAGTTGTGTAGTTTAGGGTGGGAGAACATGGACTGAAGACTTTGGTGGAGGCTAGCCTTCCCTTCTTTCTTTTATTGATGTACTGCAAAATATAGTTGAACCATTGAATTTACCAGTGTGATTGATAGCTATGTGCATGCCCTTGTCTCTTCTGGGTGAGTGGCCCATTTAAAGCATCTGGAAGAACCTGAGAACAGGGGACGTGTAACCTTTGGCTTTCCATACCATGGTTTTATGTGCAGGAGGGATTTAAAAGACATTCTTACCTGCTTGGCTTAGCTCTTTATGTCCTCAGAGCTGTTACCCGTTAGCTTTGTCTTCAACAATTACGTGCTTGTAATCACAGCTCCCCTCCTTAGCAGAGTGAGGACTGTGTTCCCTGTAGGTAGTCTTGCAGCAGATCTCTTGTACAGTGTTTGTCACATGACTGAGACCAGAACATTCCTATTCACCCATTTTTGAGGATGCAGATGTGCTAGGGAAGTACCTGACATTCTCCGTTCTGCCACAGATTTCTTGGGGGAACCTTGGGCAAGGTCCCGAGTCTCTCTGTAAAGAGATCCACAGTGCCTCTTTGATGCCCCCAGATGTGGCTTTGATGACTCAATGTGTTGTGTTTGGCCAGGATAGGATGAGTCCAGATGCAAGAGATGAATCTTGTCTTCTTTCTCAGTCCTGGAGGGGGTGAGGCCTCTCTGAAGGGTAAGCCAGAAACTCCACAAGCTGCATGGCAAGTTGCCTGCAGCTCACTGGTAGGAAATGCATGGATGTACGAAAATTGGAAAGCTGTAGACAAGGAAATTGTGTGTATTTTTGTGGTTTTGAAACAGCTATATGGCTGCTATAAGCAGAATCAGTTGTGTGTATATACTGATAGTCAGTAATTTAAAAAGTCAGCCAAACCAAACCCTTCCAAATTAAGTATATAAAATCATTGTGTCTAATCAAACCCATGACTCAATTTGTTGCTTCTCTGGAGAGGCCTGGAGGGAGTGAGGGGCAGTTATTGATACTATTCCCTGTGAACACTACCTGCGAGTAACAGTTAATTCCCCTTCAGAATATCTCACCCCTGGAAATGTCCAGTTCAGATGTTGTTTCTATGTTAAAAAAGGGAAAAGAAAGAAATGATTACTCTGAGACCACCACTACTAATCCAGCCTTATGTGGTTGGCTGCCAGAATCCATTGCTTTAGTCACTTGTTTTTGTTTGAAATGAAATGCAGACCACTTGGGAGAGTGTGAGATATTAAGGCAGTGACCCCAAACTACACATTTCTGTTATTCTAACACTGTAATGTCAGATTCAGTGGCAGATTTCCAAATGCACAAAGAATTTGTACATTTGGGCTGGCATTTCAGTTTTGATGTGGTTGGTCTCCTGTTAACTTTTAGATCAGGAATACAGAGAGATCAGAACAACAAACTAACGTGTTGAAAGCCAGACATTGTTTGCTTTTTAAACGATTCTCTTCTCCCTCCTTCCTTACTTTAACAGGGGAGCCCAGCTTTAGCAAAAGTCATGTGACATACTGCAGGAAGGAGAGACTTGTGATGTGTTTGTGAAGCATCTTTAAGATATTTTGAAGATGGAAATGTAAAAAATTCCCACTCGTCCTTTAATAGGAGAAGCTAATTTGGGGTACTAGTGCTGTTAATTAACAATTCTGTCTGTTACTGGCTCTTCTGTTCTTTCCTTATGGAGTCCTGCAGAGGGTACTCCTGACTGTGAAGTACTAAAGAGCAATGTCCTTGTCCCAGCCAGGACGGATGGTTGTGGAACAGAGGAGAGGAACACCTGGAGCCTTAGTGGCTTTGGTAAAGAGACCCCTGCAGTGCAAACTGTCCTGCCTTGGGAAAGGAGGTATGCGAGGAGGAGCTTTATGGTGGCTGAACCATCTCTTTTCTTGCTTGTAGGTCAGGAAGAGCAGCTGTCAGGGCCAAAATCTGTTCATCTTTCATGTAGAAAAGTAAATCCTTGAATATTAAGGGTCGTTTAGGCGTAATGAAGTCATGCCACTGGAAATGGTTGGCAGTAGGTAAGAGGGTGTTTATCTACACTGCATGATTTATGCAGAGAAATGTATTGTATGCCCACTAGAAAGTCTGTTGTCAAAGCAGGATCATGCAAAGATGTTAGTTTGGGTCCTGAAGAGCAGAGCTGCATTAGCATGGTCCTGTCTGTGTTGGCATCTTCGTGATGGCCTGCACCATGGGTGCACTGTGCTTTCATGCTGGAGTTTTTCTGTTATCTGTCCCATGTCGCCCAGATAGGGTTGGTCAAGCCCTTATTTGCTGTGACCAATGTCTATATTTTTAGTGTGAGAGGATGGAGAAGAAGCTAAATTACAGTGATGCTCAGCAGGGGGTGACATGGGAACATCTGGAGACACCTTTAACTCCAAAAGTAAAAGATGGGGACCATCCTCATCTGCTTTAGCATTTCCCTTATGCCTTGGTTCTCTCATCTGCCACGCTACAACATACATTTGCACTTCCCTGCCATGGGGACATCTCATGAGATCTTGCCTCTGGGGAAGTAAGGAAGCTGATCAACAGATAGAGCAGCAGGGTGTGTTTATTCAGATGGATACATAAATGCTGGCACAGAGGATAAAGGAGAAATAGCAGTGTTAAATGCTCTGCATTGACTAGTAGTAAGTGCCTCCTGATAAGTGAATTTGTTTAGTAAGAATCTAGTCACTCCTAGCCAAGCTCCCGATGCCTAACTTGTGCCTGCAAATGTACATGGAAACATTATTATATTTGAAGGAAGCAGCTCAGCTGAAGAGGAGAGGTTTGGAGGAGCTTGCTTATAAAGCTTTCCACAGCTGCTCATTCCCACATCAGTATTCCTCATGTCATTTGTTTTCAGCAATAAAGGGCTCAAGGTCTGTATGGAAGAGTGTTTAATGGTTAGCCTAAAATTATTGCTTATTACCAGAAAGCTAGATTACACTTCACAGCAGATTACCTGCAATATTCTTATTTTGGTAAATTGTCTGAAAAGTAAAACCACATCTTATTTAGAAAGGAAACAGAAAGCCCTGGAGTGAAGCTTATTTAGAAGGAAAACTAAAAGCCCTGGAGAGGCACTTACCTGTGGTGTTTCTGCTCCCAGGTATTTATCCAAGACATCGTAGGCCAACTTCTGTCTTTGTATATACACCAACTGAAATCAGCAGGAAGCTGCACTTCAGAGGGCAAAGTTTTACCATGTGACTTGTTTCCCCAAGAGGAGCCCTGCTTAGAAGGTGCTCTGGAGCTGAGTCATGCCTCTCCTGAGAAAGATGAGCCAGTCTGGGGAGGTGGTGTAGACACAGCCTGTGGCCTGGGTCTCTTTCAACACTCTCCAGGACAACCAGTTGTTGGTCACAAGAATCACTAGTGCTGCTGATGTGGTATTTTCTTTTGTCCTTTAAGCAAGAGACAAGACACCTTTGCTGCCACCATCTCCTGCTGTGTGTGAGGCAGCTGGACAAAAGGGAGCAGATTCCTTGCGTTCTCACCACAAGATTCCTAAGCCTGTCTTCCCCCTTTTTTATTACCACTTACCAGGAAGGTTTCTGTGGCAGAAAGCTAAGGGGAACTGATCTCTTTGGTGATGGAAAGTAGCTGCATGACTCTCAAAGCATGGGGTAGTTGTTGATCATGAAATGATGGGCTGGAAGGTGAGTGTGTGTATTACTGTTTCTGAAGATGGGTTTATTTTCCATAAGTGTTGTGGATTAACAATGTGGCAGAGTAAAATACAAAGTAGAAGAAAATGATCCAACTGGTCACAGTTTACAGACAGGGAGAAGTTTCAGCCTTAGAATTGTCAGTGAATTGGAGAGCAGTTTGGGCAACTCCTTGTCAGACGATGTTAATGACTTTGCAGAAGATGATGAGCAGTGTGCTCAGGGTCCAGAAGAGGTTACTGCAGTGCCCAAGTTACTCTTAAAAAATCCCAGAACCAGTGCAACTTCAGTCATGAATCTTGCCCAGGCTGAAATATAACTCTCTGGAAAGAAGTTCCCCCAGCTAATTATTTGCAAGCAGAAGAACTGCATGATGCAGGGGTCATAGGTCATCTCTAAAGTGCCATAACTTTGAAATCTTTGGCTTGACGGAAATAGCTCCTCAGAGAGCGTGGTTATGTACTGCAGAGAGGAGACACTGGTGGCAGAGGTGGCGGGTGCAGCCTTGATGAGGCAGGAGTGCTCCCCAGGGTGTAAGCCTCCTAATGCTTTGTTTACTCTAAATTTAAACTTTCCAAGTCATGGAGCTTCCATCATTTCCACTAAGACCTTGCTTGACAGTGTAATGGTTTGCTCTCAATGATCTTTTTTCCATGCTGTGTTTTAAGCTTTCCCTTTCTTTAATCCCATGACTTTTGGTTATGCATCCTTTAGTATTTCTCCAGCTTAGACCTCCTCTCCCTTTGAAGTTGACCCCACATGCAGATTAAGTTTTGTACTGTTAGGAAATGTAGGTAATGTTAATTAGGTGATATTTGTAATGCAACTTTTATCTGGTCTGCTCTTTGTGAATCACTGTCACTGGGCACTTTCAAGGTTCTGCCAGTGGAGCGCTGGTGAATCTTGCAGTCATGCTGTAACATCCCAGCCATTCCTGCCTGCCCTACTGCCCTGCTGCTGTTTACTGCTCCCATAGCAGAGCTGGTGAAAGGAAGTGTGTGCCCAATTTTCAGCTCTATTTCACTGTCTGGTGTGTTAAGGTGAATCACCAAACATGTAGGCATAGTTCCCTCCTGCTGACTCTGCTGTGAACATTGCAAGGTCCATGGGAGAGTGACAAGAGATAACCAGTAGAGTACTAAAACCTGCAATAGACCAGTGGTCAGGATTCAGGGCATCATGTGATGTGCAGATTGAAATACTTTCTAGTAGAGCAGGCTGGGAAGGTTGCTTGATGAAGTCATAGGCAGGTAATCCATATCTCATCAACATGGCTTTCATTTTTTCATGTAGTCTGTCCTTCCCTGTTGCTGATCCTTGGAAAATCTTGATCCATGGACTTCAGTAATTTGTGTGAATCAATAGAGATGAACGTGCAATCTTCAGATAATTGGAAAAAGGACCTGTAAATAAGTTTGCAACTTGAAAGTGCTAAGTTTACAGTGTGTTCTAAAGTAGTACCAACATTCACAGGTATGTAAAAGCGTCTCAGAGTTCAAATGAAATGTGCTATGAAGCCATTATGAATATATGTAGCTTTGCAGGGAGAATTCACGCTGCCTTGTTTGTTGTATTTACTTCTTCCCATTGCAAAACTCGTGGAGGTGCACCCAATATATGTGGTGTAACTCCACCATAATAGCTATGCCAGGACTGATTCTGACCTAAGAATGCTTAATCGTGTTTTTTAAAATTACTGGTATCTTCTCATGTAAAATTCTTAGTACAAATCTCTGTCCATCTTCATTTGACTGCACACAGCTCTGATCCAATGGTGCAGTTTGGTTTCTGAGTTATTCTCCTTGGCAACATACAATCTGAGCAATTATTTAGTGGGGTTCCTTGGTGTAATTTCATGCCTGATTGACATGCTCTGCAGTCATCCTTATGTTCCTTTGATGACGGAGAGCAGCCCTCTGGCAAAATCCTAATTCCCATTGAATTTCATCATTGGCTTCTGTGGGTCCCAAGTTTCACCCTAAGTGTGTTGAATCTATAAACTACTACAAGGGGCTAAGAACTCAGATAAGTTTAACTGCCTTGGATGTTAAGCTCATTTTAAGCGTGCAGGGGAAGCACTTCTTGAAGAATGATTTGAAGAGACAGAATAAAAATCAGTGCGCTCTTGGGAATGGCTGAGGACAGCCTTCTTCCAGAGCTCACATCCAGTTCCAGATTTAAAGGTTGCTATCTAATGAGCACAAGCAATTACTTAGCTAATGAGCACAACAAAATAAGCACGAGAAATGTGTTTCATCTGCAATGCCCCCTAGAAAGACGTGGTTTTGAGCTTGAGGCTGCCCTTGCTCTAAGCCCTGGGTCACCGCAGTGAGATTAATCCAGGGCATAAATCAGAGGGGTTAGATTAGTGTTTGTTTTACTTGAATTCACATTTCTTCCTCTCTTATCTCCTCTAAATCTTGCAGCTTCTTAGCTCAGTCATGAACCAGAGAATGGAATAGGTTTAAACAGTGGCAACTTTTCTCCTGAGCTCTGGCTGTCAGCCCTCAGGCTTGATTTACTGCTGGAACACAATTAGAAAATGGCACAATGCAATTAATGTGTCTTCCCTCCCCTTTCATGCCAGACAGGAACTACTCCTCCACCTTCTTCAGTTGCAGTGATTTTTATAATATAATCTAATCCAATGCGATTTTGTTTTTCATTAATCAGGGGCCTACCAGGTGGCAACGACAGGAACAGCTCATTATAGATCCCAGTTAGGGATGATTGTGCATGTCTACTTCTATTTCTGTGCAAGTTCAGATTGTTTATGGGCCACTTTTTGTTCAGTTTTGTGGTTGTGTTTTCCCACCTTCAGAGCTGACAAAGAAGCTAGAAAAAAAAAGGCAAATGTAGAACAAATTGCCTGAATTTTTCCAGCCATTAAGCAAAAGCCTTGTGAGCTCAGGGCATTCCCTCACTACCGAGTAAACTCACAGCCTTCCTGGTGTCAGTCTAGCTGATCATCTGCACATACTTCAGAAATGACATCTGTCAGAGTTCTGATACTGCCTAGAAGTATGATTTTTGAGACTAAGACCAAAAAGCCAAGGTCTTGGTGTGTAAGGGCCCCTGCAAACACCAGATGCACTGGACCTGCAGGGGAAGTGTACCTGTAGTGGATCATCTTGTCACGCATGATCTGTAGAGTCACTGGGTTGCACACAGTATAAGAAGATCATAGAATCATAGAATGGTAGAGGTTCCCAGCCTTTCCTCATAAGAGAGATGTTCCACTCCCTTCATTGTCCTTGTAGCCTCCATTGGACTCTCTCTGGTATTTCCCTGTCCCTCTTGAACTGAGATCAGAACTGGACACAATACTCCGGATGTGGTCTCACTAGTGCAAAGTGGAGGGGCCTGCTGGCCACACTCTTCTTTATGCACCCCAGGATACCACTGGCCTTCCTGGACACAAGAGCACATTGCTGTTCCATGGAGAACTTACTGTCCACCAGGACGCCAAGGTCCTTCTCCTTGGAGCTGCTTTCCAGCAGGTCAACCCCCAACCTCTGCTGGTGCATGATGTTCCTCCCCGGGTGCAGGACTCTGCACTCACTGTTGTTGAACTTCATTAGATTTGCCTTTGCCCAGCTCTCCAGTCTGTCCAGACCTCACCAGATGGCAGCACAGACTTCTGGTGCATCAGCCACTCCTCCCAGTTTCATATCATCAGCAGACTTGCTGAGGGTACACTCTTTGCCTTCAGCCAGGTCACTGATGAAGATGTTGAATAAGACTGGACCCAGAACAGACCCCTGGGGAAAACCGCTAGCTACAGGTCTCCAACTGGACTCTGTGCCACAACCCTCTGAGCTCTATTGTTCAGGCAGTTCTCAGTCCATCTCACTGTCCCTTCTTCTCACCCACACTTCCTGAGCTTACCCATGAGTATGTTATGGGAAGTGTCAGAAAGAAGCCTTGCTGAAGTCAAGGTAGACAACATCCACCGCTCTCCCTGCATCTACCCATTCAGTCACACCACTGTAGAAGGCTATCAGAGTAGTCAGACATGACTTCCCTTTAGTAAATCCATGCTGGCTACCCTTGATAACCTTCTTTTCTTCCATGCCGATCTATAGCACATACTGGTGAATGAAGATTGCTGTGTAAGGAAGAATAGGTAAAAATTGTATGTGCAGGTGTTTAACAGTAGGACTGGTGTAACATTTCTGTTCTTTATTTTTAATCAAGCACATGGCACAGTCAACTATTGCTAATTTTCTTTGCATTTTCACGATGGATTTCACTGAACATTGAACATTTTTTTTTTTAAATTTTTACTCTTAAGGGATATATTTCATTACACCCAAGACTTTACTCAAACATTCTGCAGGAAAACAGAAATTTTAATGATTTTTTTATGTTTTCAGGAAAATTGTTGCCTTCAGGGGGGGTGAATGAAAAGGAAATACTGATTTTTCTTCCCCCATGAAATAACTTGTCAGAGTCATGGCTATTATCAAATTAACTTGAAACTGTAGCTAAACACTAAAAACAATTTTAGTAAAAGGCATACTCAGCCTCAAAAATACTTCCCTTTTTCTATGGTCTCGCAATGCAATAGATGACTTTGCTTCTTAATTTAGGTACAAACTTCTCTTAGGGCTGTGTGTTACTTTGCATACTGCAGAAAGTAAACTCAGGAGGTTTTACTTATGTGGAACACATGGAGTAAGCAAGAGCTGCCAACAGAGCCGAGGAAGACAAAATAGCAATATATGAAGGCTGCTGATGTTCATTGTTCTCCGAGGTTGTGAAGTAATTGCCTTCACTCCTGGTGCTGAGCCTAAGGACGGATGAACAAGTCGATGCTTAGGCATTGAAGCTGAGGTTTTCAGAGCTTTTTGTTGACCTGAGTCAGTCTCTACTGCAAGCCAGAGTGGCTTTCCCACTGGTTTTAATAGCACCTATTACACAATGCTGAAGGCTTTTGAAAATCCTCTCCTGTCTGCTATGAACAGGTTTGTTGACCAAAAACCTGAGTCTGCCACCTTTTTTGGGAGAAAGCTTCCCTTGTGGGAAGGAAAACATTTGGGGTGTTGTCTCTTTCCCTTTACTCTTCTTTCAGTGATATTAGCACTGCTTGGGTGTAAACACAGCCATGGATGTCCCATACCAGCAAATCCTTTCAGGTCTTCAGTGATTTGAGGAGGATTTCTCTCCCTGTCTGAGGCACTCAAGAGTTGTTCCAGTTGTTCTTTCCCTTTTGAGATCAAAAGAGGTATCCGCATAGAGGCCTTGCTTAAATTCCTTTGCAACTCATTAGATTTTACATTAAATTAAATTTCACATGCTGAGTGAGCAGTCAACCCTTAGGAGCCTAGAGGGAAGAATATGCTGTTTCTGTGCATTTTAATGTGATGGTCAACTTGGGGCTAACGCTCCCAGGCACTTCCTTTGGTGTTCACCTTTCAGCCTTTCCATCATAAGCTCTGTATTTTGAAACATGATGCGTGCGTATTTTTACCTTTATAAGTGGAAAACAACAGCATATGTTCTCTGCTTGCTAGAAAAGGCTGGAATTGTCTTGGTTTGAACTTTAAAGGTCAGACTCGAGGCAGGCATGAATTCTTGCGTGTGTAAAGGTGTCCAAAAGGTGAAAGCTTTAGGAAGTTATGAGCAACCACAAATCAGGCAGTTTCAAATTGCACTTGAAACTGGAACATCTGTTGTTCCTTTGGAGGGTGACATTCAGAGTTATAATGCTAAAGATTATATATATTATGTTCAGGGAGAACTCAAAAATAGCGAGTAGTCACTGAGGTGGAGAGAAAATTGTCTTGGGTGGTGCGTGGTAGAGAAAGAACAGCCTTTATGTTAATGGCACAGGGATAAGATTGTGGGAAAGCCCAGATATTGAGGTGGATGTAAGACAAGGGAACAGGGAGAGACAAAAGAGACCAGGGGAGTCTAGGGGAATTTCTGAGAAAGGATTTTCCAGCACCTCCTTGCAACTGAAAATTAATTGTTTTGGGACTGGAATTCAGAGCTCTGTATTGCAGGGACTCAGCAAGGTTGGTGGATTACCTTGCTCTGTGGTCTCAAAATGCTCTGACAGGTTCATGTGTGTCAGGCAAACATTATGGTAATTTTAGGACTTTAGGGGTTCTACAGGAGAACATAAATACCACCAAAGCTATCCAGCTGAATTTAAAACTTAATTACCGCCCCAGTTAATAATATTCCCCCCCCCCCCACTACTGCTTTAGAGGATCATAGGGTTAAAAGAAATCATTAATCTTCCTTAATGAAGCTATTTTCTAGCAGGAGACAGAATGTCTTGCCCCTGTGGATTCCGAGATGGAGTTTTTATGAGTGTTATGAATGGGCAAGTGGGGAGTGAGCAGTGGAGGAAAAGCAGTGCAGAAAAAGGGATGGGACACAAAATGCCAGTGGTGGGAGGAACCTCCAACTTGCAGACCCTTGCTGAGTTTAGCTAAAAGGAACGTGATAGTCATGGGGGAAGAGGAGTGAGTCCTGTTAAAAAATAAGTTGGCTGTATAACAGTGTTCCTAGCACAACTACTATCTATTGGGATACCAGCAATTGCCAAAGCTTTTAGATAACCGAGACAAGAGCTCTCTAGAAAGCTGCTGTTGAAATTGTGTGTCTCCAGAGAAATCTAAAGCAGAATGGTGGTGGCAGTTTGGGTCTCTGCTTTTAACTGTCAAGGTTGATCCATGTCTTCAAAGCTGCTTTTCCCGGGACAGTACTGCCTTATACCATAGATAAACTGCAGGCAAATGTTTCAGAACCTCTGTGACCATCCCAGTGCAAATTCCACCTTTTTCATGCACGAAAGGGAAATAAATCATGTGCAAGGTTTAGTCCTCTCCTAGTCCACAGCTCCTCTGCTACCCACTGCACTGAGCACCATTGCCTGCCTTCTGCTGGGGCTGAAGCTCCAGCTTCTCTCCATTTGACAGTCCATTTGGTGGAGATACTGAAGTGCTTTTGTTTCTCTATTTCTTGTGTGCATCCCTGGCTGCAGAAGATGCTGGATGAGTGCCAGGACAGGCGGAGCTGCCAGTTTCTCGTCAATAGCCGGCTGTTTGGTGCAGATCCGTGCCCTGGAACCGGCAAATACCTCATCGTGTGGTACAAGTGCAGGCCAAGTAAGTATCTCTCTATCCAATCTGTTTGCTCTGGCAAGACCAAAGCGTTTTCATACTTACTACTTGCCAGAAAGGCCTCCTAGGACTTTTTGTTCCCTTCCACCTTTTTTTTTTTTTAATGTAACATAACCCCCCAGGTGCAAAGCATTTCCCCTCTCCCCCTCACTTGCTGCCTTACTGGGATGCTGCTGCTCCAGCTCCTTCCCCCTTGCCAGCAGCCCCAGTTGCAGATTGTTTTTGCAGGTGCCAGCGAAAGCCTTTGCCAGTGCTGAGCTCACGCTGTCGTTGGTGGGTGGGCTGCTCCCACTCCCATCTGCAGCCATCCTCCAGTCCCGGTGGACTAGTGGGACTTGTCCCTACTCTGTGCTGCCCCTCCAGAAGGACTGGGAGCTCTTAGTGTGGGCAAAGACTTCAGAGCTGGGTGCCTCAAGCAGGCACTGACGGTGGTGGTGCAAGCAACGGGAAGCTCCCCAGCCCACACCACGCCACAGGCCAGCTTTTAATTGCTCCCGCATCAGGCTGGGAAATGTTAACCTGTGTTCTGTGCGAGCTCATTAGTTGTGTTTAAATTAAATGGGGCCAGCACCTGGATACTGGGAATGCAATCACGCATGTTGTGGAGGAGTGAGCCTGGTGCAGCTTTGGCCCAGGACAACCAGTACCCTTGTGGCCAGTTCCTGGCCCCACCAGGGAAGTTAGCACAGCCTAGGCACTGCTCCCCATCAGTGCTTCGGAGCAGACACAATAGTTTGGAGCTGGAGGGTGGCCAAACTCTGCCAACCGACTTCAGCCGGAGGATGGGACCTGACTATTTGAATTAATAACCTGACCATGGCATTTCAGAACAGCCTAATCCCAAGCTTTGTAGATAACCTAACTACCAGGGTTCCACCATCACATCAGCAAAGTTTTTGGGGATGGAATAAAAAAACAACTTTGCACAGGGAAGAAAAACATATCTGATTTCAGAACAGGTTTGAAACAAAAGCAGAAACATTCAGACTCTGTCAGCAGCACCTTCTGTGCTTCTTCTAAGACTTTTTGCCCCAGCACGCAGAGACCTGTGCTAATGAAGTGATCTGGCAAGATCTATGAGGAATTCAAATGAAAAGTAGGTAATGAAGCACCTGCATTTGTTGTGGGGTTTTCAAGAGTGATTGTAACATCCCTTGTTGGGTGAGAAATGCATCTCTGAGAGAGGAGTGATTAGCAGGGTGTTCTGACAAGTCCTCCTGAACTTGCAGGTTTTGTATCAAAGTGTGCTTGAAAAATCTGACTATTGAGGCCTGTCCTGAACTTCTGAAGGTACTTCAGGATTCCATCTGTGCATAAATATTTATGGCTGGCATTCTTTGCTAATTACAGATATGCTAGAAAAGAAGGAGTCTGCGTGTGTGCTGGGTAGGTGATTTTCTGAAAGAGAACAGGGGAAGCTGCTTGAAAACATATCCCCAAGACATTTTTCAGGCAGCTCCAATTTTGTGGGGTGAAACAGGGTAACCTGACACAAATTATTGTTTCTTAGTCACTGGGCAAACTTTTAATCGGAATCCACTGGATTAGCAACAAGGTTTGAAACATGTGAGGATTAGCTTTGCACAGAGATACCAGGACACAGTCAATCTTTCCTTGATGATTCATAATGTTAAGTTTGAGTCTCACAAACAGAATCTAGTGCTTGTGCGAGTTCGATAAGCCTTTCCACCTTTCTGCAGGGAGAAGGCTAATGAGGGGACTGGAGAAAGATGGAACCATAGGATGGAAAATACTAAGGACCATGGGAAATTTTGGTGGGCTTTTTGGGTTATTGAGTATTGTTTATGAGCTATAAATAAATATATGTTTAAGAGCTGATCCCAGAATCTGTGGTCCTGTGAAGTGGTGACCCTCTTCAGAGGCACACATAGTTGTAACTGAAGAGCACCAGAGAGTCTTTGTCACGAGCTCACTGCCTGGCACACGGTTCAATCCATAACTTTATCAAGACAAACACAATTTTTTGGGTTCTGTTCCTGAATTTGTCCTTCTCAACAGTAGACGTGACAGAAGTACTGTAATAAGAAGCAACTTAAGGTCTGAATTGTCCTCTAGAGACATTTTTTTTCCTTTGCTTTTTGAGGGAGCCTGATGTGACCATGCTATTGAAGTAGGTGTCTTGGTTAAGTGCATACTGAGGTAGAATGTATGAGAGTTTTCCAGTATACAAGCATGAGAGACACTCCAGAATGTGACCTGCAGAGCCTGGACAGGACATCTTTAAAATAAAATAAAGATGCCCAAGTTCTCCCACTCTCAGAGTCATGCTGGACCCTCAAAAGGCCCCTGAAGAGAGGTTGTTATTTAAAATGAAAGACTTGCTTGAAAGAAAGCAAAACTGAAGTTAGTGGCATTTACTTTTACCGCTGCTGAAGAAGAACTAGATGGTGCAGTCGTTCCCTCCAGCCACTGTCACTGCAGTAATGCCTCGCTGACATTACGTTACTTTTGAGATCTAGTGGTTTTGATACTCACTGGCTGCGTGAGGTTCATTCACAAGGCAAGGTGCTATTTTGGTTTCTCATGGGCAGGATTTTAAGGAGATGGAGGACAGTAAATCATGCTGAAACAGAAAGCCCCAGGTTTTCAAATAGTGGGGCTCTAGGGAGAGGTGCGACGGGGGGATCTCTACTGCACTAATTGCTCTGAGACTGCTTTCACTGGATGCAGGGAAGACTCCTGTAGAGATTCGGTTTTAAGATGTTATGGTTCACCTCTTCTAGAAATTTGAAGAAATAGTTCAGAGAAATGTGTGCTTAATTAGAAGCAGTGAGAAATTCAATGGCTTGTATGTTTTTTTGGGAAGTCTTGTTCTAATCGTGGTCCCCTCTGATTCAATGGATGGATCTGGGGTCTGGTGAACACTCATTTTCTGTGTACAGGAAGATATGCACATGAGACTGCTTTTATATGTCAAGTTTTTGGCAATCCTGAGTATTCTCTGTGCCTGTAAATAAATACACTATGTGGGTGTTTACTTCTAATTTTAAGATACAGAATGTTTGAGGAGATCACGAATAAACAATAAAATCCACTACTGTGTCTCAGTTTGGGGCAAGTGAGATTTACTTATTGCTACTGTGGGATTTGAGGACCAAGGTTCATCGAAGTGTGTAGAGGCTTAGCTTTTATTTTATTTTCCCATAGCATGTGGGCCTTAGTTTGTAATATGCCCCAAACTTTGGGAAGATGTTCAAAAGCACAGTACAGGTCTTAGCAGAGCACAGCTATGGCTTGTGCTTCTGAACTTGGAGGTGCAAATCATCCCAGTATCTGCAGCCTCAACAGGGAGCCCCCAGAGGGTCCCTGCAGCTCAAGGTTGGGACATGTTGCCATAGCAGTGAAGCCTGTAGTTGGTCTCTGCTACTGTAGGTGTAGTTTGGCATTTAGCACTGGCTGGGGATGGTTTCCAGTGGGAAGTCAGCATACAGCCACCCTATTTTAGAGGCTAAAAAAGTTGATGGGAATGGCTGTGGGTCGTCCCATGCCAGTTGGCCTCAGCACCAGAGGAGTGGCACATTTAATTTATGAGGGCCACTGTAAGCTGAGATCCACACCCAAAGCAAACTGAAGCTCCAGATCAAGCCCTGAACACTCAGAGGACTTCCATCTCCAGGGTACCTTTCAGGATCATTAAAAAATTGCACACAAATCCAATTATTTCTCAGGTAACGTGCTGATTTGATTTAGAGCCATTAAGTATAATTACTGGGTAGGCTGCAAGAACATATAATTAGAGGGAATTGACATACTATTTAATTGGTCTAACATGAATTCCCTCTAACTGAAATCTGGATTCACCAGTGTTATTCAAACAGTTTGGTGTTTGTTCATCCCCCTCACTTCAGAGACAGAGAACCATGTAAGATTGTGTGTTATTGTAAGCTAGGAAATATTTGCTCTGTGTGCCAGACTTTCTGGAGGGGTTGTGTGGTCTAATCCTGGCTGGGAACAGATTCTGAGGCGCTGCTCAACTCATGCTAAATAACTTCACCTCTACACCCCAGCAATACCATTGCAGCTGATTTTACATGTCCTGGTTGCTGCTCTGGGCTGTTGTACAAGTGGGGATCGATCTGCCCCTGCACAGCATCTGTCTGCCCACGGTGGCTTTTTGGCTGTTTGGCTATTTTTTTGGCTTTACTGATTCAAAAAATGCCAATGGTCCTGAGTAAAATGGGGACATATGTGCTTGCCTCTCTCTGCAGAGGGATTACTTAGGATAAGATGTGTTGTCTGAGTGGCCATTTGTTGGCAGTGCTGTCAAGAAAGGAGAGGGCTCCTACCATGCTCATGGCCACTTAATTCCTTTCTCTCATCTCCTCCCCTGCCATTGCCACCCTGTCCTGGATGCACTGTCCCCTTTCCAATTCTGAATAGTCTGAGCTTCAGCCTTCTGCAGTGATATAGTAAAATTTTCCCTCTTTCCTATTGGGCAGTTGCTACTTTATTTTATGACTTCAAGGACTCTGGGAGAGATAATTTCCATCTGGTTTTTGTTGTTGTTGTTGTTTTTTTAATTATTAGTATTTAATTTTCAAATGCTGTATGGAGCAGCTGTATGTGATACTTGGAGGCTGGCAGGTGTGAAGCCTCCCTGTGTTAACCACCCCAGCAATGTAACAAAGTGTAAATCCAAACTGTGCTGCTCTCCCTTCTATTCAGAAACGTAAGCGTGGAGCTTTTGAAGTTTCAGAAAGCCTGGATTGTGACCTGGGTTCCCATTACAGCTCAATCCCCCAGTAACAATACAAGAACGTATTTGTGAAAGGCACATCAAGGCTCTGAGAAATGCATCTGGGAAGGAAACTTGCATTTGTTGGAAAAGGGTGAAGTGCCAAAAGTTTGTGTGGGGGTAGAAGGAGGAAAGGGGGTGGGGGAGATCACTTTGTTCTAGTTCAGAACCTGCAGCTTTGATTTATGGGAAAACGTTTGTGCTGAGGATCAACACAGGCACATGTTGCAAAGCGAACAGGCAGCCATTCTTTCCATCACATAGTTAATTCTACTCTAAGAGACACAGCTCATTCTTGTGAAATGTCATTGACTGTTTTTCAAATACAGGAATGCCCATCCTGACATCCTTGCCAAAATCTTACTCAGGTAAACTTTCTTTTTCTTAACAGCCTTAGGAAATTTGAATTAGAAAGCAACTGAATTTTAAAATCAATTAGGAATTAGGTCCAATTAGATCATCTTCTGATAAAATACAATCTTCCAATTTGCACTCTTTATCATACAGTAATGGAGCTGCCAGGCTGTGTCCCAGGAGTCTCTGCCTTGTGGTAAGATTGTGTGATTTTATTTTACTTTTTGCCAGTAGGACTTCAAAACCTGTACAAACAGCAGAACGCCATTACTTGTAGCAGAGCTTTTAATCTCTGGGAGAGTTGTAAAGAGTCATCCTCTGTGTTGGTGGTTCCCAGTTACTGGTGGATGTGAGACTATCTTATGTCTCTTGTGGAATTGGTTTGCTCGTCAGATTTCAGTTGAATTGGCTGAAAAATATGGAAAAGACATTTTTGAAGGACCACCTAGGCTTGCAGTGTGTGTGCATCTTTTAATTTCCCTACAATCCATTCCTTCAATATTGAATCTAGCATGGGCTCTGCCGTTGGCTTTGCTGGTTGAGGATTAAGCCTTTTCTGTTAAATTCAGTGAAGGTGGTGTGAAAAGCCTGGTCTCATCACCCATCCTCAAGGCTTTCATTCCCTAGGCAGAATTTGCAAAATGCTGTGAGCAAGGGCACAAGGCAATGGAAAGAACAAAGTTTTTGTAGAAATTTCAGATGAGAGCAATGAGGGACCTAAATGTATTCCTGGTCCTTTTAATGCTGGTGATTGATTTTAGGGCTGGGATAGATGGGTAATTCAGTAGTTGTCAGCCCTTTCAGAAAAGCATTAATCTCCTTTGGCAGACAGGTTTATTGGTGGCAGGAGAAGTTCACTGTATTGTTCACTGCACTGCTTTTTGGTGGGCCAGGCTTTCCAAAGCAGCGCGATGGGGCGAGGGCTGTTTAATGGGCACACCCTTCTGGCCTCACCACCCCGGCAATAAAATAAGCTTTTTACCTCCTGCATTCATCAGCTTGCTCTTGCTTATTATTTCAAAACTGTGAAGGTGGTGCAGGGAGCAGAAATTTATAAGGGCAATAAAACTTCAGGCAGTGGTGATGAAAAGGTGTAAATAAAGGAACATTATAAATAACAGAGGACAGATCCATCAGCCTACAATCGGGGTCAGAGAAACCTTAATGCTAATGATTAATATTGTTCCAAGCCATTGATGCACAAGGATTTTCAGGTGCTGTCAAATAAGCCCTATCTCCGTAGCACACTAATCACTTGACTGTCAGGAGCAGGATTAAGAAGTGTGATTTCATTGTCAGCCATTACAGAGATTATTGTCAGCCCCTGCCCCCATGGAGAAGGGAACTGCCTCTGATCTGGGAGATTAAACCAAAATAAAACAAAACAGAAACACCTCCCAGTTTTCTTTCAAGCTTTTTCAGTCAGCCCTGATTGACTTAATAAGGAGCCAGTGAAGACCAGGGTGCTTCCTACTGATGTAGGTGGAAAGGTTCCCTTTGCTGGCTCAAGTCTCCAGTATCCAGATGTGAACCAACAAAAAAGATAAATTCTGAAATCTGCCTAAACTGTGAAAATCATAGAGCTGTGACCTTTATAGATCCCTATTGTCCATTGCCATTTAAGTTTTTTCTGGAGTCCTAGGAAAAAAAAAAAAGGTAAAAAATACATCTTAACCCATAAATTTTTAGCGAAGAACAAGGAAGGGATACTCTGCAGTCTTTCTGTGCTGGACAGGTCTGAGTGAATAGCATTGCCAGAAGGCACTGGGAGCCTTTGCCCTCACATGCTCTGGAAGATCCAGCCCATCTTTAGGCATTGTGAGTACCTGTTTTACCTTTCTGTGCTGATGATGGAGGCTGAATTGTGGATGGTGCTTCAGATGTCATGAATGGCTTTGCCTGCTGACAAAGACAAAGCAATCTTGGAGCCTTTCCCCCAGAAAAATAAGAGGGTGTCCTTGGGGCAATTAACCAAAATAAACACAAGGAAACCAAGTCTTTAAAAATGAAATCCATAAATCTAAATCTCAACACAGTCCTACTGTGGTAGAGGTTTGCAAGCTCTCGACAATAGATTTCAAGATGTTATGACATACTTGTGAAGAACTGCGAGAAGAAAAGTGTGTCCAAGAAACAATAGGAACTGAACTGAGATGCTCCAAAGGTTTGCTTTTGTGAAAGTTTGGATCTGTTGTATTGAAACCACAGTTTAAACCATGTGTATAGGCCTCAGAGAGGAGGGAAGCAAATTTATACAGTACTTTTGCAGGAGGTCCTATATATAGACTATTCAAGGAAGAAAATATAGATAATTGTTCCCCTCAAATAAATGTCTCAGAAAAAATGCAGAGAAGAGTAAATCTTCTCTGGGCAGAGACGTGATAATGACCTCTTTCCAATACTGTGGATTTCTTCAATATTTTTTTTTCAATATCAGTCCTACATTTAGTTTTTGAATTAATTACACATTTTTAAACCAGAGACCTCCTGATATTTTCAGCTTTTCAGCATACTAATGGTGCATCTTGGTTACACACTTTCCTGACTACTTAAAAGACGCTGGAGGTTGTCACCTAATCATGTCTCTGGGACTTCTAAAGCTTTAGTGGTGAATTTGGGAGCTTTGGTAACTATTTCTCCCAGCAACATGTTTTCTTCTCAGGCAAAGCCATTGAGGGAATACTGTGTTTTTAATTATTTAGGACAGTAGTGAATCTTAATCTTGTAGGCCTAATTCTCCCATATTTTACACTCTAGGCAACCCCATGGGTTATATGCAAAAATATCAATCAGGTATCCTGTTAATGTTCCTGTGTCAGAATTATTGCCTTTATTTTAGCATTTGGTGAGACTGTTTAAATGATATAAGACTAAATGGTTCTTTTCAACTCTTTTAATAATAACTTTAAGCAGCATTACTCCAGATTTACACCATCACTGGAAGAGAAGAAGTGCTGTGAGCAGTGGTACTAATTGAGTCTTTTTCCTTATATATTCAAGTAATTTTTTCCTTAGTTCATCCCTTCCATTTTTTCATTGCAGTAACAAAGGTTTTCACCATGCTTCCTAAGTTACCTCCCTTTGTATAGCTAGGCCAGGTTTATATCCTTCCTAACTGGCCTGGTATTACATCCGTGCTGGTTGGCTGGTGGGACAGTACAACAGTTGCAGCCAGCTTTGGCACTGATTTGGCTCTCTGCTGTAATTGGCTACCAGTTCTTAAAAGATGTATAGGGACTGAACTGTATTTGTCATCTCAGCGTTTCTGACAAATTTCACTGAAGTTTAGCCAGCAGGTACTCAGGTCCTTGGAAGGAGGACTAATAAATGGTGAGGCAGTGACTCAGGCAGCAGAACACCAGTAAGTCACAGCTGCTTCAGAAAATCAGCCCAAATACATTAATGGAAGAAGTAGGATGAGAATTAAATTTGTCCTGGGCTCCCAAGTGTTTTGTTTAACTCTCATCTTACAGTGTAGCATATATATTTCAATATTGTCCCCCTTTTCCTCCTTAGATAACCAGATAGCTCTATTTATCCAACAGGAAAGTGCAACTAGGTGCATCTGAACTCTACTTTGGAAATGAAATGTAGCAGTTAATTTTCAGCAGTGCCAGCCTTTTCTCAGCAGAATATAAAAAGACAACTACTTCAAACTAATGAAAGTGACAGTGGGGAAAGGCGCCTCTTAAACATGGCAAATTGGATGGGTGCACCAGGAGTGTAATTTTAAAGGAATCTGACAAGGTCGTTTGCAAAGAACAATCTTCTTACTTGTCGAAATAGTTTCAGACCTCCCAAACGTGGCACTCTTGAGTTTTCAGGTTACTTCTGAAGTTGGCAAACTGCCTGTTTGATATAACTCTGGACTGTCACCCGAGCAGTATCTTTCAAGAGTTTCAGATTAGCTTCTGCAGAAGTAAGTGGTGCACTCTGTGCCACTGAGGGTAGCAAACTGCAATTTTTAAAAGTTAAATTGCAGCAGCTTCACAAAAGAAGTTTCTCTAGGGAAAATTGAACTGAAATAATGTTAAAGGATACTTCTGTGCAAATATATGAATTCATGACATTCTCACTTTTTTATGCTCCAAATTAAAGGGGGTGATCCTTTTTATATCCTGGCTGTTGAAATGAGGGAGTTAACCATGTAGCCCACAGCTTAAGTGCTTGGTGGGGGAGTTAAAGGAAAAGCTGTACTTGAGGACTCTGGAGACCTTTGCTGTCCTGGGAAGGTTTCGCACCCAATCCTGCCTAAGGGAATGCTGACTTACTAATACGTTTGTATTCAAATCCTAAGATGAACAGAAAGTTCTCATTAGTAGCAGGTTCACATGGATGAGGAGGAAGCTCTGGAACTCAGGATATGAGTTGCAAGTCATAAATGAAAGGAAATTGAAAGCAAGGAGCCGTAGCTCCTTGCAGTGGTCTAAAGAGTTGACATTTGCCACTGTGAGGAATTTCTGATCTATGTTGACTTATTTGCATTCTGGGACTTGGAGGCTGGAACCTGATTATATCTTCCAAAGTATAACAGAAGATGCAAAACTCAGATAACAGGCTTAGTCGAAATGGAAAGCAAGTAAATATACAAATACAGGAATATAGGAGCATGGGGGAAAGGTTTGAATGGGAGCACCGACTGGGAAATATCCTTTTAGCCCAGTTATCTCCTTCACAGAAGAGTACAGGAGTCAGTGAAAGCTGTCCAAACCACCATTGCTCTGTCTGCTTTGAGATGTACTTACCTATTTTACCTTTGAGAGGATAGACTTCCATCTACATGCACTCAAAAAAAATTCTGGAAATTAGTTGATTATGGATGAAAATAAAAATATATAAAAACAAGTGTCACGGGTTACAAGGAAGTGTACTGGATGGGTATCTCCAAGAGCTGTTCATGGGCAGTCCTGTTGCGCAGGCACTCTTGTTCAAGGATGCTGCTTAGAGGTGTCTGTCCTAGTGTTTAATTAGCTTTCCTGTCTCGGAGACTCATCTTCCTAGTTCCCTCAGAACAGATGGTAACAGCTATTCACTATACTCTTCTCTCCTGTAATTAATAGGATCACTGGAACAGGTTGCCCCAGCAAGTTGTAGAGTCTTAATCCTTGGAGGTGTTAAAAACTTGAATGGACATGGTCCTCAGCAACCTGCTGCTCTAGTTGACTCCAGTGTATATGGACATTTGCCCAGACAGTCTCCAGAGGTGCCTTCTATCCTCTGTGACTCTGTAAATTATGGTGTGGAGTGACTACATCTGTAGTAAAGAGTTCATATTTCCATGGTTAACACTTACTTTGGATTTTCTCTTTAGGCTGACAAAAAAAATTGCTATGTAGTGACTTTCACAATGTAAGTATCTAACTGGACCTGTGCTGAAATGAGGAAAATCTCACCACGTGATGACTTCCAGTGCCCTTAACAGTTTAGTGAAGTTTAACTTGTGACTAAAAGGTTGCATATTCCACTTGCCCCATCCGGCCTGCTGTTCAACATTGCAACCTATCTGTATCTGATAGGTGCAGTAAGGGATGTAGGTAGGAAGAGTGACATGGGGCATTGGAGATATATCTGCAATTAACACAGTTCTTCTGGAGAGAGTGGCTGAGAAAGGGAGTTGTCCCTTTTTCACAGAGCAACACTAACCACCACCCAATAGTTAAACACATTCATTCATCAGCTAAAGGAAATTAGGTGTTGGTGGAATATACTGGATATAACGAAGAGTTATGAATTTCGAGGCAAGAAGTGTTCTTCGTTTTGGGTGGTATGCAGTGGAACAGCTAAGAAAGCTGGGATGAAGGTGAGGAAGGCAGAAATTGGGCTGACGAGAAGTTATTGGCTAAGGACTGCAGTTCAGTTCTGAAGTGGCACCTTTGGTGCATTGTCATTAATTAAAATTATAAACTAGATAACAGGGCCTTCTACAGGAAACCGACTTGATAAGGCAGTGGGCAAAACTATCCTACAAAATCTCTTTCTTTGCTCAGATCCCAGATTTGAAGATTAAATCCTTTAGGATTTTGTGAGGAAGACAGATTTTTCTTTACATGTTTTTCTAGCTCTTTGATCTGAGAAATAGGGTCAACTATTATGCACTGATTATGTGCATTTTAATTAGCAAAATTACATAAATTTTTCCACAAGTTCTGTTGAAAAATATAATTTTAGGCAAGGTAGACCTCTGGCATTAATACATGCCATCGCTTGGACACAAAATCTTTTTAGGAGCTCTTATCCCTAAGGTCTTGCAGAGATTAAGCCAACCAACATTTAGTTTCGAGTGTCTCAATCGTGATCATTCAGAAAATTGTTGGGGACTATAGGTGAAAATATTATTAAGACACTGGGTAAATATATTTACTACAAGTCCATACTTTAATATTCTTGTATATACCCTCTAATTGTAGAGGGTCTTCTTGTTCTTGTTCTTTACCTTTGCGAGCCATTTTTTCCATTAGAAACATGGATAATTGTTTTCCCTTAATTGTTCTAGTTGTGTTATAATCATGTCATATAATGACCTTTAAAAATGTGTCTTGAAAAGCCTGCAGCTGTTCCCTCCTTGGTTTCTCTCTACTGAGTTCTATTTAAGCCAGTGTCTCTGAAAACAGGCTGTAATAAAAGGGATATTATCCTTAGCAAATATCTTAATCATGGTAAATCTCTGTTGCCCTACAAATGACTGCATGGGGGATTAGAGTTGAGTAAGCCATTTGCTGAATATCACTGCCACCTTTCCTAGGCCATTTAAGCATGTTTAATTTTTCAGGGTGAAACATGAAACCCACTAATACAAATGTTTGCATTTGGACTGAATTATATCCAGACTGTAACAGTTATAGCAGGCTTAGGACCAGATTGTGACTGATCTGTAGGAGGCCAGTTCTTCTTGGGAGACTGAGAGAGAAAAATGCAGATTTGTTCCCAGTCCCAGCTCTCTTATGTCATTTACGCTGCCTTGGTTCTTTTCAATATTTACATAAGGCTATTATGGGTTGAAGTACCAGTAAATCTATGGATGATGCTTAGCTCTGTATTTTTTTTTCTATCAATCACAGTTCTTAGCATTGTCCAATGCCTGGGAGCCATCAGTGTCTTGATGAAAGACAGCTGGCTTTGCTTCAGCCTGGCTCCGATGGAGATGGCAATGCTATGAAGCAGAAAATACTTTCAGGGACTTGCATCCTCTGTAACATCAATTTCTATCTGTTTGTTTATCCAGATTTCTATCAGGTTGCTCACAAACACTGAGAGTATCTGTTCTCCACTGATCAAGCTTCAGGGAGTCTTTTGGGAGTCTGAAATACTACGTCGTATTTCATCCTATAGTTTTCCTTGTGGTTTTCTTCCTTTTAAATGTGCAGTGTCTTCTATCTATGCCAACCCAGAGAACTTCATCCCTCAACAGTCTGAGCTCAGTCAAAGCCTTGGGAACTGGCAGCTCTAATAGGCGTTTCTTAGGGCAGAATTTTGTAGCCATGAGGTGGCATCTGTTTCAGGTGGTACAGCCCTCTTCATGCACACTGCAGTGTGCCAGGAGCACATCACCCACAAACTGCATCGGTTCCCAAGTAGTGTGCACTCAGATTCACTTCTCTGGTTTAATATCTTGAGCCATCCATCAGGCAGCTTCCCCCATAAGCCCTGAGCAGGACTTCCCAGGGCAGCTACAAGGGTAAGTACTCTGTGAGAGGCCAAGTTTTGTTGCTGATGGTCTCATGACACTGCTGGACTGAATTCCAGCAGACATGTCAACCTCTGTGCCTCCCAGTGTCTTCTGGGTTAAATGCAATACTCGCTGTGTTGAAATCCCAGTCAAGTTCCCAAATGACAAGCCCCAACTTTAAACAGGCAACAGAATTTAATAAATATTCCAAGGACCTTAAATGGGTCCACAGAACATGTGGTTAAGCAATCAGTTATACTTATAAATTGGGAGATGTAGCTAATAATAACCAAATTAGAAGAGGAAATTGAGTTAGTGCCGTGTAAGAAATAAGACCTTTGCATCAGACCCTGGAAGTCACTCATTAGTGACTTAAAAATTGATCTTTTTCTAAAATTAATCAACTATTTCATATTTCAACCACTTCAGCCAGTCACAAGTACTCTCCCTTTCCATGATATTGGTTTTACATTAACTATGTATAGGTTGTCCTGTTGCAGAGTTGTGCCTTTGTGCTTTTAGGTCGAATCCTTTTTTTTTTTCCCCTAAGGTCTGTTAAGTCTATAAAGTTCTATTGTACTTCGTTAAGTTTTACACTGTATAGCCAACTTAAAGCTTTGATCCCATTTCCCTCACAGAAGAAACAAAAATCTTGTGGGAGACAATTATAGGTGAAGATGATAACCCTTAGTATTTTCATTCACATTATTCAAATGCCTTCATGGTGACTGTGGATCAAATATCTACATAGATAAAATGATGATGGATTCTTCACAGCTATATGAGCTTCCTCTCTCTACATATTCTGATGTTGAAAAGAGCTTCTGTTCCTCATCTCTGTCACTGTTTTACACACACAACTGATCGTGGGTTTATTCCTTGGCCCTATTGGCCAAGAAGGCCAATGGTATCCTGGGGTGCATTAAGAAGAGTGTGACCAGAGAGTTGAGGGAGGTTCTCCTCCACCTCTGCTCTGCCCTAGTAAAGCCACATCTGGAGTATTGTGTCCAGTCCTGGGCTCCACAGTTCAAGAGAGACAAGGAACAACTGGAGAAAGTCCAGCGGAAGGCTACAAAGATGATGAAAGGACTGGAACATCTCTCTTATGAAGAAAGGCTGTGAGACCTGCGACTATTTAGCCTGGAAAAGAGAAGATTGAGAAAGAATTTTATCAATTTTTATAAAAATCTAAAGGGTGGTTGTCAAGAGGATGGGGACAGACTTTTTTCAGTCATGCCCAGTGATAGGACAAGGGACAATGAACACAAATTAGAACACAGAAAGTTGCATCTCAACATGAGAAAAACCTTCTTCACTGTGAAGGTGCCAGAGCCCTGGAACAGGCTGTCCAGAGAGGTTGTGGAGTCTCCTTCTCTGGAGACTTTCAAAACCTGCCTGAATGTGATCCTGTGCAACCTGCTGTAGGTGACCCTGCTTTAGCAGGGGGGTTGAACTATGATTCACAGAAATCTTCAGAGAAGGAGACTCCACAACCTCTCTGATGGGCCTGTTCCAGTGTTCCGTTGCCCCTTTTAAATCAGCATATGCCTGTTTTGGTATGATATGTGCTTTCTCTGCACAGTTTCTTCTGAAAAAAAGTAATCTAATGTAGAAACTTGCCCTGCTTTGAGAATGGGTTAAACCAGATGACCTCCCAAGGAGCCTTCCAACCTAGATTCTTCTGTGATTCAACTTTGGTGGACAATTCCTCTCCATCTCAAATAAGAAAAAATTATTCTTGAATCTATAGTTCCAATACAGTCAGAAATGTCACATTAAGTGCTAGCTACCATCGTGTAAAGGCTTATGCATTGAACTATAAAGTAATTACTAGCTGATATTCTCAGTTACGGAGTAGTTTGACACATGGACTTTGCATAAGCTCTTCTATGTGTGTGTGTGTGATATTATTAAGCACAGAGAACCAGTGACAGGGAGAGACAAAAGTCGTGTCTATGCTAGTAAATGATATGGGGATCGGGGCAGCCTCAGGCACAGCTGATGATTGTCTGCACTGTTTGGTTGTTAGTGTGCTCAATAGCACTATTTTGACCTGGTACTACTAGGAGCATTTCAGATGAAATGACTGGTCATGCTTTTGGGAGGTTACCATGGGTCAGAGACCATTCCCATTAAGTAGTTAGATGCTGCTGCAGCTACATTTCTAACAGTAAATACCATAATCAAGTGGAAGGTCACTACAGAGGCTGGTGAGGTTGAGGTTATATTCCTGCTGTGACCTGGGTTAGCTGGGCTGACCACAGACATGCCACTTCACTTTCCTTCCTTTCTTTCTTTCACACTTGTAGATGGCTAGTTGTAAAGACTCAGCACCTTAAAATAGTGCTTGTCTTCTGTGGTGTGTTGGCAGACATACACAGGGAGGGCCTGTTCTAGGTTGGGACCTCTAGAGGTTCCCATAATACAAATAATAATAGCACAGAGAAGGGAAGGAGATGGGATTGATTTCTTGTGAAATAATTGCCCAATGTCCTTGACAGATGTAAACTGAGTGACTGTTCTGTGTGCACCAGCTTTACAAAAGCAAGAGTGTATCTTGCATTCTTGAACTGACCATTTCAATGATTTGGGAGCAGCTTTGCCTATCTGTACTGGCAGCAGCCAAGAGCAGCTTCCAGCATTAACAAATTTAGTATAGCTCCTGTTGAATCTGCCAAGAAAGAGCTGCTGTGAACAAAAAAATATTGAGTATAATTACATTTGCATTTGAGTTGCTGTGATGTAGAATAAATGCTTGGCACATAAAGGGCTGATCTGTGGGTGAGAAAGGTGCCTAAATATGGGCTTTTACCTTCCACTGCCATAGGCTTCTAACAGCACCGTGTGGAAATCACTCAATTGCCATGCTTCACTTATTTGTCTGCAAAATGATATTGGCTCTTCACTGGAACTGACACGTGCTGGGTTGAAATATGTTCATTAAATATGCTGATAATGACAGAGAGAGAATGCATAATGCAAATGGACAGTGCTGCTCTAGCAAATGCAGCTGTAAGGCTGGGATTGTGCTGACAGCTGATGTGCACCTTTAAGCCTATGCCCAGAATTGCTGCTGCCTATGACAAGCTCACACCATGGGCAGGTGAGATGGGTCCTTTCATACTGAGTGTCTGTCTCTGGATCAGCTGAGTAATTTTGTTTCCTTACAGATGAATACAAGAGTAAAGTAGCCTGTGAAGATGACAAGCTGAGGCTAAGCTGTAAGAAGAGCATGGTGATAGCCATTTACTCTGCTATCTTTGGAAGGACACAAGGAGACAGCCTGGAGTGCCCGTACCAAAACCTAGGGATGCCCATGATTGGTAAGTGAGGGAACAGCTTGACAGAGCACGCTGATCTGGGCAGGGTGATTTCATTTACTGTCATCACGCTAGAGCTGGCACAGATCCTGATTAGGAGAAGCAGGACTGGGACATGCAACCTGCCACACTGGTGCTCCTGATGTGTAGTACCTTGTTAACTAGCGGTGAGCTTCATCATGAGCACCAAACTGAGGTTCAGCTATATGCCCTACGAGTTACCAAGCCACAGACTTTTAGCAGATTCATCAGTTTATATGCTTGAAGGTACTTCTTGAAATATTTGTTCAATTTTCTGTTCTCCTTGTAGTTCATACACTGAACCTCTATCTATAATATCAAGGACCATACTATTGGTGGATGTCAGGGACCATCTGTGGCCAAGGGGAGCCTTGACACTGTATTTTAACTTTTACTAAAGTTGAAGCAAGGGGTGAAAATTAAAAATGCAAGTTGTTAAATTGTATGATGCTACAGTTGACTTACAGTACCTTCAAGCAGATCCTTTACTCTCAGGCTATCATTGTCTCTTACGTTCATGTGTTCAAGATCAATAAATTTCAAAGCTAGAACTGTCTGTTCTTGAGCCAGTATGAGATAACTTTGAATACTTTTAGACCATGGCAGAGAGAGCAACTGTCCGCAGTGCAAAACTCTATGGCCAGCATTCCTCATCAGCCTTCTCTGCAGAGATGAGAGGGAATTAACTGCTTTTCCAAAGGAATTACCTCCAGAGGGGGAAAGGCTTCAGAGGGAGCTGTACAGGGAAGCTTAAGCTGCTGCTGTGTCCTGTGCTGGTATCTGTTCAGCTGTAGCTGGGGATCTTTGGCTTCACAGCTGCCAATCCAGTGCCCTTAAGGAGTTAAACACTATTCAGATGGAACCATGTGAAGTGACTGCTTGTAAATATGATATGCACATGATGGGTGTCAGTAGGAAACCACAGGTGGAATCAGGCCAGTCAGGTTATTTGTGCAGTGTGGTGAGAACCTTAGTTGTGTAGCTGTGAAATTCCAAGCACTTGCAGCACAAATGCATAGTTCAGGGTCTCCACCCAGTCCCACAGTTCAGATGCAGGGCAGGAGAGTCACTGTCCTTTAACAAGTTACCTCCCGTCTCCTGCTGTGCACTATGTCCCTGGAGGTGCTCTGGTTGTCCCCCATTTGCCTGGGTGCAGAAGGCAAAACAGAAATGTGTGACAGGTTAGCCTGGAGCTCTTTCATACGGTGTTTGGGATGGGCTAAGAGTGTGTATGCTGGTTGCAGTGGTGGTTTGGCTGCTGGGTTGTAACTTGCCAAGTCAGCAAAACTCGATGGGTTTCCAGCGTATACCTGAGCACACTGCTTCTTTGTCCTTGCTGGGAGAGCAGAAACAGGCACGTACCAGTCACAAGGTACTAGCACTGGGACCTGCTCTTGGGTGTCAGTGTGAGGCAAAACAATGTGAAGCCACAAAGGGTTTTACTCTGCTTTGCCCAGAAGTGAAGTCCTGAAACTTGTACTGGCTGAGAGCAGGGTATGTGGCAATAGAAAATGGGATGGGAGGCAGGGGAGCTGGGAGATCAAAGCTGTAGCTAAGAGAACAAGTAGTGAGGTGTGACAGCAGGGCTACATAGGCCTTTCCATCTACAGTGCTTGTACGCCCTGTTGTTTTCAAACTGGCCTTGCAATCTCCACAAATTGGGATGTTTACCCAGGGAAATAAGATAGTGGTTCCTCGAGTGTAGCAGGGATGAGGCAGGGCACTCCTCCAGTGTCAGAACTTAAATGAAACTAGTGACAAGAGCAGGCTTGGTACAAGACAATGTAATGCCAAGCTAGTGGTGGGAATGCCAAGGTAGCTTTACGCTGAAATCCAGTGCAAGGTTTTAAGCTGTGAACTGGTGCTAAATATGACTGAGTTGTTGAACAGGAGCAAATATTTTCATATTTGGAGTTGCTGGGGTCTTCAGTATCTGTTAAGTCAGCCTTGTGCTGCTGTCCTGCCTGTGTAACAGCAAAGGGCTGGTGGGAAGTGTTTCTGGGACGGTGGCTGGCTGCACGCCCTGCAGGGCTGGGCGTGAGAGGTGAGGCTCTTGCTAGGGTTCCCCAGGTTCTCCCAGGAATTTTGGCACCATGTGTAGGATGAAATGCACACAGAATAGCTGTTGATGCTGATGTTCCTCTGCATGCTGAAATCCTGAGTGCAGCGGGTGTGTGTGTGAGCTTAACTAAAAAAAAATGTGAGCGAGCATATGGTTTTTCAACTCTGTGCTCCATCCCTCAAATCCCAGCTATATTTGAGAGTGTTTGTCCAGGTCTGCCAGTCTGCTGAGCAACAGCTCGCTGATCCCCTTACTGTGATGCTGCCAGTGCTACAGGCAGCCTCTGCTTATCATGACCTTCCCTTCATCTAGTTGTGTGAGCTGACCCAATGAGACAGAGCTCTGGTGGTGCAGGAAGGGGAAGATGAGTTGTGGCCAGCATAGGATCCATCTGCAACCCCAATCAGTGAAAAGCATATTCATACTGTGCTTCCCCATGGCATGCTGCAAGAAATAACACTCTTGCCTACATTTACAGCACTGAAGTGAGGGGGTTGTGCTCCCAGCTGCCACCAGCAATCGTGGGAGTGGTGCACAGAGTCCCCCAACCTGCTCCAGAAACTCCTGCCACGGGCCTGCCTTGCCCAGCGGGCAGCTCTGTTCCTTCAGGAGCAAGTGAAAACATCATGGCTTATAAATCAAAGCTTTCTCTAGCTAGAGAATGTTTCCCTGCACGTTTCCACAGCCCTGCGATACAAGGAGGGCTGCTCCATGACAGCCTTTGATCCCAGACATTCGCAGCGAGCTGATCTTACAAATATGACTGTATGACTCAGATTTCTGGGCAGCATCCAGTTCCCGTAAGGCAGAACCCAGCTATGTTCTCCACATGGAAGATTTATTCTGTTTGAATTTCATGGGTCAAGTCTGAACCTTGGCAAAGGACCTTCTCCCAGGAAGTAGGGCCTGGACAAGTTTGCAGTGATTATTTTTATCCAGACAGTGTGAGTTACTTGACGAGTGAAGAACTCATACTTGCCCCAGAGGTGGGGAAAGGGTATCTTTCATCCCTAATGAAAAAAACAGTTCAGGAAGTTGTATTCCATTTTTTTTCCATGAACAGAATGCATGTTTGGGTTGAATTTAGAAAGCTACAGTTTTATGGATGAGGCTTTTAAAAAACCTGAGGTCTAAGATGGGAAGAAGGGGTGGCCTAATAGAGCACTGTATATATTTCTGACTCTGCCATAAGGTAAGGGAACAAATAATTTAATTTGTGTTGTTTCTGCCTTGAAATACAAGACGTTGTATTGTACACCTGTAAGAGTGTTGAGGAGATAAAAGTCCACTAATGTTGAGTTTCTTGGATTCTGCAGAGACACGAGGTACATTAAGTGCTCAGGTGAAGGGATCTGAGGTATCGTGACATTGCAGCCCTTTAACGCCTGCATAACCCAGCCACTGTTGTGCTGCTTTTGGGTGATGTAAGATCCCCAAGTCAGACTTCACACATCATACCATGAGAGACACATGCTTTCTCTCTGTGTTATGTCTATACAAATGTGCTTTGCATCTGTGAAAGGAAGGTTGTTGTGAAGAGCTCCATCCTATCCCTGTCATATTAAAGAGGAAATCTGCCAGGATCCTCTTTTAACTGGAAACATGCTGAAACTTGGGTCTCTGACCATAATGGGAAACTTCTGCAAACAGCTGGACCTCTCCTTGAATGCCTTGGGAACTCTGAAAAGCCCCTAAAGGAATTTGACCTTATTTGTAACTCTTTTAATAAAGACTCCACTTTGCTGCCAGGGTATGCAGAGAATATGCAGAGCATAGGGAGCTCTCTGGGGAAAGGGTTATTTGCAAGTGTCAAACAATTAATATCCCTCAGTCCAGTGAGCCCTTTGGCCCTTTATAATGCTGTTTACATCTGCCTCTGCCTGCATCTCTGAGTAACTGGTTTGTACCAAGAGAAGCCTGATTGAAGAAATGACCTTTTCCTACTTGTATCCTGAGGAAGAACAACTTGGATGTAAAACAATTACTCTTTTTATCACTTAGTGGAGTGATCCTTGATCATATTCAGGATACCTGGCACATGTTCACATAGACATTTTAATGGTAGTTAAACCCCCTGAACCACAGAGTCAGATGGTTGTGTTCAGCTGACCTCTAACACAGGATCCAGGTCCCCTTCTGAAGGACCCTCTCTCTCTCCATCATGTATACAGAGCCCCCAGAAGTTTAACTCCTCATCCTGGGTAGAAGGAGTCTGGCCTTGGTTTTGGAGCTGGTGCAAGATCGTGGGAACTCTGGCTCCAAAGCTTAGCTTTGGGTTGTGGTGTGTGGGTTAAGCTGAGTAGTCTGCTGAGAAGTGAAATGTCCTCATTGCTTAACATACAAATTCTCTACTTTGCCTCTGTAGGGGGAAAATGGATGTGTTTACAAAGTCCTGAGGAAACTCAGATGGTCAGTGGTGCTCTGTAAACTCATTGGATCTGATAACAAAAGAGCACAGGACTGACTTCAGCAAAGGAGCCTGTGCTTTAGGTGCTCATTCCCTGGCATTTTTCATTTTAATGCAGTGACAGAAGGTGATTCCAACCTAGGTTGTTTTGATTTCCTTCTCTTAATGCAGATGTCTATTTGACTCGAACCAGAGCCTTCACAGTCCCTCATATAAATATTTATTACACCATATAAATAATGGACCCTTCTAGCTTGTTTATGATCAGATCTAGCATGTGAGTAAGTAAGAAGTACATGCCATAGAAAGCTCCATTTAATTCCATGGTACATGTTACTGTTCCAGCCAGCACAAGAGCTGGTTTTAGGAGACTTCTGCCCCTCCAGCCTTGCATTTCTGTCTCTCTTCGCTTCACTACCCGTGATCACTTTCCATCCTGCGTTACTATCAGTACAAGTCTGTGGTCGTGTGTTAATCTTAGTCTTAAATCAAATACTTAAAAACAAAGGGCCTCTGAACTGTGGAGCTGGAGTGGTGAGGGGTCATAACCTCTGGCACTGATGGAGGAAGCAGTGGGGGACTGGGGTGGCAGGAGGAGATGGGGTATCCACTGAAATCTCTGCTGATCAGATAATGCCATGTAGCATGGCTGTCCTTGAGCAGATCTGAGTGCCTGTGGCTGAAACGCTCTCATGCGTGTCCGGATTTCACCATGTGGGAGATGATGGCCTTTCAAAGGGCTGTTAAGCTGGGTTTGTGTGATGAGCAGCAGACATGGGAGGGAGTCAGACTGCAATGTGCACACCAGGCTTCCAGAGCACCCCTGCCTGTAGGTGTGACTCTATGTACATTTCATTTACATCCAGTGCAGAAATGACTTTATTATGTTTATAACTCACGATTAAGAACATGTTTTTAGAGGCCAATCTGTTTGTATGTAGTAAAACCCACAAATATCCAAGTCTGAAGGCTAAATAAATATCAGTTGCTGTTCAATTCACATATAATACCATATTAAATTTAAATTGAAAAGAAATGCCCATTTAGAAAGCTGAGTTAAAGTGGGACAAAGCCTGCTTTCAGAAAGTTGTTTTTCAATTTTAGATGCTTTGCATGTTTCACTTTTTGTCTCAAAACACCAGGAGGTAATTAAAATTATTTTACAACAGTTTCTAGAAAACTCAAACTATTGTTGGATTCCATAGAGTCATAAAAAATGATTTATCTGAAGTTGTTTTTATATACACACAACTGCTATATTTTATTTTATTTTATTTTTTTACCAGTGAAAAAATCCATCTAAATTTGCTTCTGGGCAAGTTCTTTCTCAAAGCCAAGGTTCAACTTGGTTTTAAAAAAGTTGTTTACAGTGGAGTATGACCCCATGCAATGGTTGTGAATAAAAATTCTGAAAATAGTATTTTAATAGAACCAGCAGGCTCTGGGATGATATTGGTATGCTGTTTGAGGAAGTGGGTATTTGTATCAGCAGTGTCAACTTCTTTATTAACTGATCTTTTTGATGCTTATTGCCCAACTATTAAAATGAAATCCAGAATCTAATCCTAATAATAAAAGGGCAGCATTTAAGAGATTTAAACCCATAGCATCTCAACTTATTTCCATGGAGTTACTCTGAATGAAAACCAGTGTAACTTGTTCAGAACTGATAAAGTTCCTCTTTAAATAATTCAGATGTCACTCAAGAATATTTCAAAATTGCCATGATGGTGAATGCTGAGCCTGAGAAACAAAGGTAATGTGAAAGCTGTGAGTTTGCAAGCACACCGTGCTTTATTTTAGGAACCAAGGGCAAGAAGCAGCTTGCAGAACGTGTCAGCTGGGCAGTCTCTTAAAAAAACAGTGTGCCAGTCTCACAACTTCTGAAGGTTAGACCTTGCTTCAGTCTAGGTCCAGGCACTTGTTGAACTATATCCATGTTCAGCAAATTACTTTTGTTGGTCTGTAATGAATAAGAAGGACAAATGAAGTCATGGAATTGACAGAGAAGTAGATGTGTTGAATGCACCATCCTTACCTTCTACTGAGTGAAGCAGAAGCTGTTAGCTTCTTTGCTTTTTATCTTGAAAGCCTCACAGCCCACAATCAACTCTTCTCTGCTGTAAATTAAATAATAAAATTTTACTGTCATTGCCAAAGCAAAACTGCTTTGTTCACTGAGACTTCTTGGAGCCAAGTCTGAAGCTGTCTTCAGATTCTCACTTTAGCCCTCAAACCTGCAAAATGTTATTAATTTGCTCAACTTTACACGCTCAACTTTACACACTCTGTGTCAGTCTCTGCAAAACTGAAGCCTCGTATGTTCTATATGAGTTGTGGTTCTAGACACAAAGGTGGTATGATGTTTTGAGTTCATGTTAATAAATCAAGTGGTTGTAAATGTAGCTATAGCTTTTATAATTAAACCTGCAATAGGTCCTTCCATTGCAGTCTCTAGATGTGATTAGTTTCCTCTAAGATAGTTTTTATTTTCTGGCCTACTGCTGAAGTTTCTGAAGTTTTATGAAGTGTGTGGTGAGTAATTTTTCTCTCTCTTTCATTAAAATGTACTTTTTAACATAAAGCTGGCCTTCTCTACACATCCTTCTTATGTTTGGATGTAGATTTCTGTTTTAGCCAGCTGTTTTCAGTGATATTGTGCAAGACATAGATGTTATATCCAGCTGCACCACGCGAAGCTCCCTGCTGCTATTTGTAATAATGATGATGGCAATTTATATCAAAAGCCCATCTCAATGTGATACCAAAGTACTTGGCACTGGCAAAACACAGGGAAAATAGAAAAATAGAAAGTCCTTCAAACATAAAAGCTCACAGAAAAAGAAACAGCATGCTTGGATTGATGCTGTGGCGGAGGTAGACACCTCTTGGCCTCAACATTGACTGGGAGATGTTGGAGCATCTTTCTGATGCTGTTCTGCACAGCACTGGGTAATACTTGTACCACAGCCGGCGAGCAGGGTCCTGAGAAACCAGAGCTAATGTGTGGACCAAAGCCCCTGTGATACTTCCACACCAGTCCTGGCTGCAAATCCTTTTCCACAGCCCAGTGTCTTATCAAGCAAAAAATCTCCTGAGTCTGTGCTTACAGCTCAAAGTGCTTTTAACAATCTCTTCTAATGAATGAATTTATTTTATTTCTCTTCTTGAAGAGGGTTTTCTTATGCTTGGAACAGGTTAACTGTGCAGGTTTTTTGAAACCTTTTCTTTTCTGGCTTCCAAACCATCAGCCTTTTAATTGTTATGGGTCTCTCTGCTCCTGAGCTTTCCTCTTTACACATCTGCTCCTGCATCTCTTCTCATTTGAGGTTAGTAATTTGTTTTATTGGTTGTTTTTCATGTTGGTTGTTCTTATGGACTAAGTATCTGTAGTTTGTTTTTTTCCTTGTCTTCCCGGGGTTCTAAACCCAACTCACTTCTTGTGTGCTCTATAAAGGCTTGTATGCCATGGCAAGGAAGAGAAATTAGTGTATTTTTTGTTGCCCACATCTTAAAGTCTGTGACAGTGCTATTCTTATAAACAAATTACCTTGCCAGGCTACTTACTGTAGAAAGAAAGCGGACAAAGCCCAGTTATTAACTGTCTTCTGCACTGGCTTTTAAAGAGAGCATGAAACTTAATGGGCATGGGCTAAGCTGAAAATGTCTAGGATTTGATATATTGCACATAGTGCAGACTGGCTCCTCAGAACTCTGTGGAGACATCTTTCACAGGCTGCTAGGATGGCTAATTTTGGCTAATTTGCAGCTGAAGCAGAGGCTTAGAACAACTCCAGCAGCTGTCACTTTATGAAGGAGCTGAACTTTGTATCGACCACAGCTAATGGAGCATCTTTAAAATAAATGAGAAACTGTCCAAGAGCAGAACTTCCTTCTCTCCTCTTTGTGATAGAGATGCCCTTGCAGAATAAGGCAGTCTTAAGTCACTCCAGGGTAAAATGTGGAGGAATTTAGGCAGCTGCCTCAACTGCAAGGTTGGAGTTACTTTCTTCCTACTTATGTCCTTTCTTTGCCATTCCATCAAAGTTTCCTTTCTCTTTTTGTAGATGAGTAGATAACCACAGTGCTGATTCAGGCATCTGTTCGCTTTCTTCGCAGGAACTAAATTTCTCTCCTCTTAATTAATTGAATCCTGCATCTTCCATCCTTCATTCTGTCTTCTGTGCTTCATAGCTCTCAGCAAGTAACTTTCCCTGTTTTATTCTTTAGCAAGAAGTCAGGCTGCATGTTTCAGAGAAAAACTCTGTCCTCTGCTTGGGAGGAGTTCCCTCCTAGAGCTGTAAATGACTTCCTCCCTCAAGGGAATATTTATCTTAGATTGTTCCTTTCACCTGCTTCTCAAGAGACAACGAAAGCTTGGGGTCTGATGTCTTCTAACTCAAGATGTAGGTCTGCTCCTGATGCCTTTACACTGAGCCAAAGTATGCCACAGAATTCATCCCTTGATCAGGTACCACCAGTCCTGTTCTAGTTCCTAATCACTTACCTCACATGCACTGCTGGAAATTGTACTTTAGGCAGCGATTCTCTTCATGAAGCTTTTATTTACAGCCAATCATTTGGTCCTTTTGATAGTTCAAGGTCTTATACATTGTTGGTTAAAAAAGTAGAATGAGTGCTTCAATTTTTTGTTGCTAAATTCACGGACTCAGAGAGTACATCCTCTGGTGAATGGATGGAGTTTTTTTCTCAGGCTCTATTTCTCTTTTCTTTTTAATTGGACACATGTTGATATTGGGGTGTGCTCCATGCCCTGCTGCCTTTCCAGGTCCGTGGACAGCCTGTGAAAAACCACTACATGACAGACTTACAGCATGCTAACATACTCACATGTTCAGGTGGGCATGGTCCTGCTTGCTCTGGGCAGCCTGCCTCATCTCTGCGGGAACTTGTCTTTGTGGGCTCAACATGGATGTGGCAGGTTACTCTGATCATGAGGTTAACATATGAACGGGTGTTCTCAAACATCTGGCATACACCCAACCTCACTATGGGATTAGTCACCCATCTCAAAACTAGGTGTCTAATTCTGTTTGTAGATCCATCTATGATGACTGCTGCCTTGGAAGAGGCTCTGATCTCCACCAAAGCATCTAAGAGTTACAGTAATGCAAAAATTAAACTGCTTGGAAACATTCTGTCAAACTCAGATAGATTTTGCAATCAAAACCAGCAACGTATGGCTTGGATTTCAGATTTGGATGTGTCACCCTTCTTGGAGAAAACCAAGTAACAGCGAGTAACCAAAGTAACGGATGTGATTAATAGGCATTGGCTCCAATTCCTTTTTGTCACCAGGAAGAGGTAATAAAGAAACAGTCATGCTGGGAAGCAGCCTTAAACTGACTAAACCCCATTCATTGTGGTGAGCTTGATGATATCGACATTACATCACTGAGACTAATTCCAGTTTTAAGGCCAGTGCTGTCTGCAAGCTGCAGCTGGTAGAATCCTCCAGCGTGGCTTTTTTGCCATCTGATCTGGGTGTTTACACTGTCAGAGGCTGGGATCGTAAAGACGGTAGATCAGGGAGTATTATGATACTAAATGCCACTGGTGAGATGAATTACTACTGAGGGCTACACTAGGAATTGTGAAGTGAAACTGGCCAGAGGTCTGCATTTGTGGAGTCAACCTGTGAAAGGGAATTCACCTCGTACTAGGAGCAAGGCTGGAGGGATGTGCAACTTCTAGAAAACAGGGTCAGGAGTCAACAGGATAAAGTGAGCTGATCCCACTCTCCCCTAAACCCAAACTTTAGTTTAAAATACCACATTCCAAAAGTACAGCTGATACCTTTAAACACTTTCACATGTGGAAGTTTCACTGTGGCCAGGATTTGTATTTGCTCTTCAGTGGTGTACTGAAGCAATCCAAGACTAATGAAAGCTGAGGCTAATGCTGGCCCGGCATGTCTAAGTGGGTTCTTTATCACCTGTGAGGTCTTAAGGTTTTTTTATTGCTCTGCTGTGAGATTTGAGCTTTGTGGACTTCAAAAGGTTCTTGGCAGGGTCCTGGTTCTGCTTAGCAGTACTTACCTCAGGTTAGTGATACGGAGTTGGCATTTGTGACTGTCCTTCCCATATCTCTGACACATGGGATCACTTGTTTGTCACTGATGTCAGGATGGTATTTCATATAACATCCGAAGTTTGCATTTAGCAATCAAGACAGCAAAAGAAAGGAGGTGTTGCCCTGAATGAGCATGCCATCTGGTGCAATAAGAATGCCACATCTAGTCTCCCACTTGGAGACCTGGAAAATGTGAATTTGGCCAGCTGAAAGGGACCATAGCCCATCTCTGCTCTACTATATTGCTGAGCTTGGCTTCCCTGCATGTTTTTGAGAAGCTAACTGGATTTACGGATAAGAGACTCTCTGTTTTCTTGCCTTTCTGAGGTCTGGGAACGGACACCTGGAGGTGAAGACTTCTGGCCTGGAGTCACCTCCTGAAAAGGTACTAAGTTACTTGCAGATCTCACTTCAGCCTAGCTCCTTAAGGACTTGTTTACATTTGGAAGTTAAATCACCTACTTGCACTTCATAACGGCCAAGAGGAATGATGCTGGGTGTTTTTTATACTACTGAGACATGGGGGTAGAAGAAAATACCATGTTGTCACCTCTAGAGCTCAGAATGACATGGCAGTGACTGTGATTTCTGAGGGTGTTGTAGCCTCATCTATCACTCAGCCATCTCTCAGATGTATTATTGACATCTTCAATGCTAGTCAGTGAGGGAATGAAGATGCTTGAGTATGACATTTTGGCATCCAGCCAAATGACCTCCTTATCACAAATCCTTTGAAGTGTATAAAGGAGATGGTCCCATTTGAAGGTTTTGGTTGCTGCTCTTGTATTTTTCAGTTCAGTGTGGTATGTGGAGGACAAACACATTGACAGATCAAAAAAAAACCCAAGAGTGGAGACCAAGATAATTTCAGTATCAGTGTAGTCCTCCCTCAGAGTATTACTATCTGCTTGCTCTGGCATTTACAGTAATGCACAAGGCATTTCTCTTCCTTGCCATGGCACACAAGCCTTTACAGCTGGATAGAAAGCATCTCTGCAGAAAAAGGACTGATGTGTCTTGAGGGCCAACAAATTGAACGTGAGTTAGTGGTGTGATCCTGTGGTGGCTAAGTGGTTGTGGGACTTTGTTAGGAAGAATATTGTAAGCACGTCAAGGAGGGTTTATTCACTTTATTTGGGACTTCGGTACTCTCCTTACTGGAGTGTCCAGTTTAGGTCTCCCCCCAAAAAGATGTATGTTAAAAAACTGGAGTAAGTCCAGTGAAAGGCCATGAAGCTGGTCAGGGAGCTGGAACTCACAGCATATGGGAAAATTTGTTCAGTCTCAAGAAGAAAAAGCTCATGGTGGGATCTTATTGCTGTTTTCAGCTACCTGATAGGTGGCTCTACAGAAGACTGCTCTTGAAAACATGCAGTAAAAAAGCCAAACAAACACCAAAAGCAATGAACGCAAGTTGTAACAATGGAAATTTGGATACGAGGAAAAAATCTTCACCTGCAGAGTGGTCTAGCCCTGGAAGAGACTCCCAGAGAGTTTGGGGAATATTTATCTATGGAGATTTTCAAACCTGCCTGGGCAAATTCCTGAGCAACCTGATGTAACATTAAAGCTGGCTGTGCTTTGAGCAGGAGGTTGGACTGGATAGGCTCCAGGTATTGCTTCCAACTAGATTATTGTATGTGCTGCAGTCCCAACAGGTGACTTTTCCTGGATATATTTTCAATATTAAGGTTTTTAAGAAGTCCACATAAAAGAGGCTTTAAAAATCTTAGTGCCTTACTTTCTATGCTAGGGGATTTCATACCCATCTGTGGTCAAAGCATAGAGAGTCTCTTCTGCTTTTCTACTAATTTCGGCTAGTGCCTGACAACTGGAGAGTTGGGGATTTCACTACTGATATTTGTGAATATAGAAGCCTGGTCTGTGCCAGAAGAAGATGAGTATCTAGGGCTACATACGTGATGAAAAACTAGTGGTACCAGGGCCTGGGCACAGATACTGTAAATAGATCTTCTGTACTGTTATACTGTAGCATGCTCCATTGAAGAATTCATTGCCTTGGCCCAGCTAACACTCTCTAGGGAGTCCAGAAGATGGTTTGGAGTTGGTTATAGGACAGGGACTGGGTGTCACCACTCTGTTTTGGAGGGTAAGAGTGTTTAATAGCGTGGTTGTGGGTTGTCCCACCACAGTTGGCTTCAGGGCAAGGGAACAGGCCAGGGTAATTTTTCATTTTCCAGTGAACATGTAACCAGACATTGTAGACTGGACCTGGGTACTGTTAAAATACAAGTAGGGATTGCAGTGTTAGGACCTGCTCTGGCAGATGCAACTACATAGAAGAGGTTGGGTATCCAGGGCTACATGGAAGAGACTCTTAAAACTCAAGCTACATCTGCATCAGTAGTAGGACATACACATTTTGCACGGGGTCATTCCACAAACTAATAATTAGGACTAGCCCTGTTATATCTCAGGCTATGTTGGCTGTTTGGGGTAATGCTAGCTGACAATGTCATTCTAGGGTACAGGGTAGCACTTAAACAAGGGGGTAATGATGTGTCCAGATATGAGCTCTCTTTGGTTTCTTAGTGCAGATGATGTTGCTAAGGTCAGTAGAAGGAGGTCATCAATACCAAGACATGACTGGTAACAGCTGTGAGGGTATATGACAGATAAAACTCCTAGAAGCATTTTCAGTGTGCTGTATCTACAGATCGGCACCTGAAGAGTCAATCCAGTTTGTTAAGGTGGAGATCAGAGTCTGTAGTTTGTTACTGCTCATTCCTACAAGAGGAGCATCCCAAAGACTGCCTATTTCTGGTGACAACATACAGAAAAGACTTGTGCCTCTCACAGGACCAGTAATGGGTAATTCCCCACCCTCCCACGGAGGCAGTGTGCTCCTGTGCTGGGGGGCAAGGGCCCTCTTCAGATAGCTGTGGGATGCTGTCTAACAATAACAAATAACAAAACGTAGGCATTCTCCATGAAATCTTGTGCAGTGCCTAGATTTGATGAGTTTAACTGGACATTTGACAAAGAGACAATAAAGCAGGATTGCTGCATGCCAGATGTTTCCACTGGAACCTCCTACACTCAATGGAGCAAAAATCCCCTAAGGAAGTTTGGGTGGTTCAGTATGAAATGCTCACATGGGGCCCTGTTCCTTTGTCATTTGCAGCATGTGAAAGAAAATGCTGCCTCTGAGTTGAGACAAAAAAGACATAGTGCCCTCTAAGCTTAGTTTTCTGTGGCTTTCCTGTGTCTCTCACAGTTTTTGTGTGTTGTGCTGGTTCTAGCATTCAGTACCTTTTGGGGATCATTTTCTCTACCTCCTGGTTAGTGGCCAAAACCAGGTTGTCTTCCTTTCCCTGCAGCTTTCCTGTTGCTTTTAGCCAGAGCTTAGTGATGAAGAAATGTCTTGTCAGCTTCCCCTTGTCTTTGGCCCTGGCTGGACAGTGAAAGAAAATTGTCAGTCTAGCATCTAAAAGTTCAAGAGGTTGACTGTTCAAGGCGTTTTCACTTTAGCTGGGAAAACAGACACAAACTGTTAAATAGAAAATAATACTTGAGAAAAAAAAATGCTTTTGGAGCTTTCTGTATTCAAAATTCCTGATATGACAAACATTTCTACTTGCAGGGAATGAACACGCTTAAGAATATTTCTACTTAGATGGTAGATTGGTAGAAATACATCATCTTCAAGAGCAGACAGGAACAACTATCACCTCTGTCTGCAGAAGAGGGCCAGAGATAGTGACTTGAGATGACTTTCCTGGACATTAATAAAGGCTAAAAAAAGCCTACCCAGACTCTCCCTATCTCTTCCCCTTATAGTGAAATGAGCTGTATTGGGTTTGCATGACAAGGTTTTGATAGCAAGGGGACTACGTGCGTGGCTTCTGTGAGAAGCTACTAGAAGCTTCCACTATGTCCAATAGATTCAATGCCAGATGGTTCCAAGATGGACTTGCTGCTGGCCAAGGCAGAGCCCATCCACGATGGTGGTAGCGCCTCTGGGATAACCCTGAGGAACAACTGCAGTCGAAGAGAAGAGTGAGAATATGTGAGAGAAACAACTCTGTAAACACCAAGGTCAGTGAAGGAGAGGGAGGAGATGCTCCAGGAACAAGAGCAGAGATTCCCCTGGAGTCTGTGGTGAAGACCATGGTGAGGCAAGCTGTCTTCCTGCAGCCCATGGAGGTTGGTGGTGGAGCAGATATCCACCTGCAGCTCACAGAGGACTCCATGCTGGAGCAAATGGATGTGCCTGAAGGAGGCTGTGACCCTGTGGGAAGCCGATGCCAGAGCAGACTCCTGGCAGGACCTGTGGCCCTGTGGGGAGAGAGGAACCTATGCTGGAGTGGGTTTGCTGTCAGGACTTGTGACCATGTGAGGGACTCATGCTGGAGCACTCTGCTCCTGAAGGACTGAACTCTGTGGAAGGGACCCATGGTGGAGCAGTTGCTGAAGAACTGTAGCTCGTGAGAACAACCCATGTTGGAGAAGTTGATGGAAAACTGTCTCCTGTGGGAGGGACCCCACACTGGGGCAGGGGAAGAGTGTGAGGAGTCCTCCCTGTGAGGAGGAAGGAGCGACAGAAATGTGTGATGAACTGACCACAACCCCCATTCCCTGTCCCCCTTGCACCACTGGGAGGGAGGAGGTAGAGACATCGGGAGTAAAGTTACGGTCAGGAAGAAGGGATGGGAGAAGGGTGGGTGTTTTAAGATGTAGTTTTTATTTCTCATTATCCTACTTTGATCTGATTAGTAATAAATTAAATTAATATTTCTCCCAAGTCAAGTCTGGTTTGCCCATGACAGTAATTGGTGAGTGATCTCCCTGTTCTTATCTCAACCCATGAGACATGTTTTATATTTTCTCTCCTTTGTCCATCTGAGGAGGAGTGAGAGAGGGGCTTTGCTGGGGTCAACCCACCATACAAGTTAAAGCTGGAAATCAGCATACCCAAATCAAATCTGTTTTACCCTTCCCTGATCTTGTGATCACAATGTCCATCTTCCTTACACCCATGAGGTGGGAATTTGCTGATAACTTTGCATGTTTCTCTGATCAATTGCATTATGAGACGGCTAAATAGATCTACAGAAATTCCATATGAACATTGTAACTGTAGTGTTACCGTGTTTTCTGTTCCTACAATGGTCTCTTGGATTATGGGCAAGCTCACAGTGTCTCTGGATAAATACATTGGAGTGAGACCCAAACATTTGAGTCTTTTGTCATACTCTGCACTGATTTGCTGTTGTTAATGTTTTTACTTTCTATGGCTGTTTCTCCATCTGTTAAAATGAAGATACCCATCCCTGTTTTAGAGTCCTTTCAGACCTTTGTAGTATAAATGGCAAGTAAGAAGGAATGACTTTTATCAATAGCTTTTTCCCTTTGAAAACAAGCCATTTTTTATTTTCAGCCTTCTTTCTACAGATGTATGGTAGTTTCTGTTTCTTCACGGGTCTTTCTGATATTTTTTTAAAATCAATTTACAATTTATTAGAGGTATCTGAGTCAGATACACCTTCCTGTGTAAGCATAAAGATTTTTAAATACTCATGGAAAACTTATATGTACATGCTCTCACAGTCTGCATCTGGTAATTTTTTTTCATCAATTTCTGCTGTGAATGGACAAATACTCAGAAATAGGTGTCCTTTTTCCCTTTTAGAGTGTCAGTCACCTACTGCTCTCCAACTTATGATCAAGCGCTGTCATGGGAAAAGAAGCTGCAGCATATATGCCAGCACCTATGAATTTGGAGATCCTTGTTACCCAGGCATCCGAAAGCATCTTAATGTCATCTACACCTGTGGTGAGCCACAAAATTCTCCTACTTTAACTCTCACTGGGGTATGTGTTAGAGGAAGAGCAAGTGTGTGTGAAGAATGGCAAGATTTGTAATCGTATGTAAAAAGGTGTTGAGCTTCCAGTTGGCTCATGGTGTTTTTTCTTTGGTTGACAAGGGAAAGCTCTATGGGTCAACTGAGTGGTTTAATTCTCTCTCTTTTTCTATTCATTGGCTTAATAGAAAAACCAGAAAATATGGGAATGATGTTTTTTGTTAACTCACTCAACACTGCCTCTGCAAGTCAGGAAAATCTGGCAGTAGAATCAATCCATCCAGTGAATGCTTACATCCTGAATGTACTGCAGCCACGTTGTGGTTATCAGCAGGATCCTTATTACTTCGTTCTGGTTTTCATTTTGTACAGTAGAATAAGACACTCACCAACCCATACATATCCGTGACATCAGGAGAAAATCACTCCCAAAACCTTCAGGTGAACATTGCAGGGTTTTCCTAACAAAACACTGTTATTTGAAAAAAACCAAACCAAAACAGTTGGAGCTCTCAGATGGACACTTAAGTCATAGTGTTCAGCAGACTCTGTACTCCTACTTGAATAGTCATCTTGTTTTGCAACAGAGAAGAAATTGTTCCTGCCTGCGCTCTGTGGTTTGAAAACATCAGGTCTGCCTTCTTCCAGTGATGACACTTTGGTCATTTATAGCTGATATATTTGAAAATATTTGCTTCGGGGTTTTGCTTATGTAGTTGTTTCTAGGACTGGCTCAGTCCCTCTCTCTCTGTTCCTTTCTGCATCCACCTGGAAGAGGAAATTCTGATGTTATTTAGAATCTACTGAGCAGATGGCAGAGGATGTAGTAAAGAAGGTGCTGGCTGTGTCCTCAGACAGGTCTGTGGGTCTGTCTCTGTGTGTAAGTGGGGTGTGCTGAATCAGAGATGGAGTCCTATAGCAGTTTGTATAGCTGCTGTAGCGTGATGGATGTACAGCACCTTGAAGAGTGGAGAGATTGATGCAGATACATCAGGCTCTGAGCTCCTGTCTGATTGTTGTTTCACTTGGCAGGAGAGGCAGGAAGGTCAAATTATTTTTCTTTTTTTTTCCACTCTTGGTTTCTTGTGTTTTGTTTGAAATGATGTAGCAAGAAGTAGCAAGGCTATCCATGCAAAGCCCTGTGAAGTTTTGGGCCAGGAAGGGGATGTTCTTATATCACTTGTAAAGAGACTGGAGAGAAGCTTATCCTCGTGGGGATTTGACAGAAATGAAGGCAGTGCAGCAAAGCAGTAGCTCCATAACCCAGAAATCCAGGGACAAACCAGAACAAGTGCCATGATGTATTTCCAAGAGGATATCTCCTTCAAAGGCTGCTGCAGCCTTATTCTGGCATTGTGGTCCTGGTCTCAAAGTCCACTATAAAAGGCATTAATGATCTCTTAATCTGACCTCAATTTTCCTAGTCATATCCTAACTGCATCAGGAAATGAGTCATGCTTGAAAGCACAAAATGACATGTTTTGCTTTTAAGTAGGTAAAATCTGCCTCATCCTTTGAAGGTGGCCATGGCTTCTTTTCAAAACCATGATCTCAGACATGTCTTTGAGATGGATTTTGTGATCAGCAGACACATATTTCTCATCTCAAAGAGCATGTGAAGACCAAATAAACAAGAAATCAAATTCCAGTCCCATCTGCTCATGTTGGACAGAAGTAACTCCTGTCATTCTTTTAAAAAAATGATAAACCCAAGCAATCTTGGGTTCTTATGGTTTAGAAAATAGTTACAGTGTGGAAACTCTCCTATTGGATATTTCTTTCATTCAGGTTTCCATAGAGCTACTGCATTACTGCTCTTCAGATGGTGTTCTCTGTCATTCACAAAACTGGTGAGAGTGAAAGGGCTCAGGCTTTGACTGACAAATGTGACTGCACTTTCCTGTGACCTGTGTCTAGATACAGCCCTGTTCCTCACTTCTTGCAGTTGGAAACACTTGATGCCGGGAGCACAGGATGTGACTTTGCTGCTATTTACTGGACAGCAGTGAAAGATGCAGGGTCACCCTGGCATAGCTTGGGAAACGTGATGGGTGTACAAAATGGGTTTCTCTGAACATCGCTTCAGGCTTTCTTGTAGCTGCTTCAAACAAGTGACTTCATCACTCTCTAAGATTAAGCAGAGCAGTCAGTCTGCTTTTCTATCACTCCCTGGCTGCCAGGCTGTGGCAGAAATGTCCTGCCATGCTTCAGCAGTTTAAAGCATATCACTGGTCTTACCCATGAGAAAAACTGCTATGTGTCCTTGGCCAATGTTACTGACCCACTGTGCTGCTTCAGAAGAGGTGGTGAGAGCAAGCACACTGATGGACATGGCAGCGTGGGTAGGAGGACCTTCATACAGTGAGAAAATGCAGTCATTATGGGGATAGGGCAGCTGAACTCTGCTCATAGTGCTTTTTCTTCTGATAGTGATTAATGAAAAAAATCTGTTGAGGAGTAATTTATGGGGTGACAAAATACTAATTGAAAACCCATGTGTTGTTAGCAGAAATCACAGCCCTTGTGCTGAGATGGACTTTGTGACAGGCATTAATGCTGGTATTGGCTGCATGGACCAATGACTAGTGAAGAGCTAGTGAGGTGGCTTACCTTCCAGTCCTGGCAGGACAACATCTGCAAGTGTATCTCAGGTCAGCAGTACAGACTCTTCTTATTTGGCATGAGAGCAGGAGCTGAGCCCTATCCCAGATCTCCAAGAGGTAAATGGATGGAGCAAAAGCTTTGCTGTCTTTAAACCATGTCCAAATTTCTTGAAGGTTCATTCCTCCAGCCTCTGTGTTCCACTGGGCATGAGAATTCTTGCCAGACACACACAATTTTGTTAATGAATCTGGTTTTAATTAAAGATGTCACCTAACTTTTTGCCCAGCCATATTTGAATAATTTGTTGGAATTACTGCAGCCAGTGGGAGTGTCTGAATTCAGCTGTTCTCCCTATCATATTCTATCTCTCTGTATCTTGTGTTAACTGCCTGTTGGCATCACTTAGCTGAGAGGGAAATGCTACAAGTTCATGTGTATGTAGAAGATGATTGAAACAAGCAAGTAACCTGCACCCTGACACGATAGAGATCTCTCGTGTGCATTAGGGTCCCATTAGCCCAGCCAAGGAAACATGAAAAATCCTCCAACATAAAAACATTCCAAACCTGAACCTTGGCAGGAGTTGAAATGCCAAATTTTGGCCCAAAGCCAGACTTAGCTAATGGGATGGTGTGGAAGGTGGGATTTTCCAGTATGTGGGTCCCATTACTGCGTTAATGAATACATTAATTATTTTTTTAAAAGGTAAAGGCAAGTTAATTCTGGGAAAGCACATAAAGCATGGTGAGGTTGCTTTCTGAGTGTGGCAGCTGTAGCTAGAGGAAGAGATAAAAACTGTATCTCTGCCTTTTCTTTAAAATGCCCTGATACTCTTATAGAGTAAAAGCAAATAAAAAATATATTAACAGAACTGAGAAAAATAAGGCAATAAAGACTTAATAAAAGTATTTATCTTTTTCATTCTCTCTCTCCCACCATCCTCCCTCCATCCCCCTATCTATGTATCTTTCTTTGGTATAAAGCATTGTAATATCTGCGAGTAGCTTGTTCATGGTTTTGTATTTAATGATAAAAGTTACATTGCTCTTGACCTTTTCCTTTTTCTTGATTGTGCACTTATTACTCTCAAAAAGTGCCTTTATTCCTCTACATCTCTTTCCTCTCTAATATGCTAGACTTGTTTTCTTGGACTCTGCTGAAGTCCTAACTCAGCAATGTATTCATAGAATCATAGAATCATCAAAGTTGGAAAATACCTTTAAGATCATCAAGTCCATCCATTATCCCTACTCTACCAAGTCCACCACTAAGCCATATCCCCAGGCACCACAGCTTTTAAACACACCCAGGGATGGTGACTCAACCACCTCCCTGGGCAGCCTGTTCCAGTGCCT